>OX359290.1:104000248-104305248 GCA_947179395.2 Pulicaria dysenterica | reverse complement strand
AGTTCAATAGAGGTGGCACTTCTACGCAGTTTTAAATGCATCGATTTGGGTCATGTTATATCTCATACAGCCTAATTTGAAACTTTTAACTAAAAAAGAGCGTCAAAAAAGTCTATTTTCAATCCATACAACCTCATAAATTATCCTATTCAAAGATATTGATTATTGTTGTAACAGTATTCCTTTGTAATCATAATTAACATCTTAATTATTTAAATCTTTTTCAAAAAGAAATGGACAAAGAGGTGATTGCAAGTGAACCCAACTTCATCCTCTAAATTTCAACCCATGCTAAAAATGACTTGTGCCGATCCAAACTCAGTTTGACCCGCCACCCAATCCGTCCATCTTGCCACCTCTAGTTCAGATATGACAAGATTTAGATCAAAACCAGCATCTTACAAAGATTAGAAATCTAAAAGGTTGAGAATAAAGATATCAAAGGATGCTTCATTGACCCATGGTTATCACTGAAATTGCAGGTTACCATGATCCCATGATAAGATACAGAAATATATTTCTTAATCTATATGGAGTCACCAATTTCCCCTATCCCCCTATATATAGAGCAACAAAATAAGCACCAGAACCAAAGACAAAGTTTAAACAAACATTGTATATCAAGAAAAAATGGTTCTTCAGACTCAGCACTGCCCTGGCTCTACCTTCCAACAACAAACTCATTCGACTTACCACGATTCAGTTTACTCGTTAGGAAATTTTCAGCACCACCAATCTGGTTGGTCCACTTGTGGTGGTCAAAATGGCCTTATAAACTATGGGAATTCATACAGCCATGGAAACTCATTTCGCCATGGGCATGACAGTTATGAAAATGGCCTTATAAACTATGACCACAGTCCCAATCGCGTGAATAATGCTTACCAGAAGACATCTTGGACTCTGAAGAATCTTGATGATGAATGAATATCTATGAAATAGCAATTTCACAAAAAAAGTGTACTTAGTAGCTTGGTGGTAGCTCAAGTTACCTCTTAATAACGTCTGTATTTTCTTCTTTCTTACATATGTATCAAATGCATAAAAGGGGAACAACAAACAGCAGTAACTGTGTTCTTTATTTTCATCGGTCTTACAATGAAACTCCACACCTTAACATCTAAGTAATCACATATTGATGAAATAATAGATAAAAACACTTGGTTAGATCAAATCATAGAATAACATGGAACAGTTGAATAATGGGCATTTGAAATAGAAATTATTAGCTTTGAAGTGCATTTTAGGAATCTTCCATATGATTGCACCTTTATGCCCAGTTGTTCTGAAAATTTCATGAGAATGACTGAAGAAGGTAGATGTGACATAATATAACTTGCTCATGCATCGAGATTGATGAAAGCTCTGCTGGCTGCATTATATAAGCTAGTTTCCTTAAGCTTTTATAGAAACAGTCAGTGATCAGATTCCTATACACCACATACCTGAAAAATATGTCTTGGAGAGACTGTTGATTAATGTTTATAATCACCAAGAATCCAAAATACAAGAAAAAACCCACATAATAGAATCATAAGAAAAGATGGTGGGAAAACTATATACAACACAAAGACAAGGAGATGAGATTGGATAGTTTACAACAATATCAATGCCAAATCCCGCAAAAGTGAGGTATGAGATTGGATCGTTTAAACTGGTGAAATAATACAAGCAATTTGGGACATTATGTAAGATGTCATAAAAAATAGCTGGGTAAAGATTGCAACAATGAGGTCTCCGTTGGGGAGTTGTAAAATTTACGACTTCAGAAGTTATACTTGGTGGGTTATAAAATCAATATCTTCCGAAGAAACACTAGACATTTTAGAATTCGCACACACACACAAAATAAGTGTCGGAATCAGAAACATTAGTCAAGAAATGTCAAATGTGATCCCATTATTATGGAATTATTAATCAATGTGGAATTACCTGTTAGACCTACAAACATAACAACAAATTAGCATAAGAACGATAGTGGTAAGTCTGAAAAACTTCTTCCTTCAAGAAGATGGATGCCCAAGAGCGTTCCCTAGGTGCTGCCTTTTGACTGTACCCTAGTTGTGTATACCAACAGCAAACTTATTCAAAATTCCAAAGGTAAAGTGTTCACTTCCAGGATGGCAGCTACATCAAAATTTTAGGAATAATCAATCTGGCCCCTACACCACTAGCATAGCAATCACAGTCACTACTCCCTACCCAGCCAGTGATGGTGTTACTACCCGAGTACCGGGCTTCCAAACACCAGAAATTATGGGCATGCGTATTATGGAATGGGCTAAACTACCATCACAGTCCTGGTTGCATGAACTATGGTTACAGAAAGCCATCTCGGAATATGAAGAACCTTGATGATGAGTGAACATTGGAAAACCAATCATATCATAACAAGTGTTTGCTTAGTAACATCAGTACTTCTTCATTACTACATATGTATCAAATGCATAAGCAGTTAACAATAAATGATACATAACCTGGGAGTTATTTAGCTCTCCAGAGTGAAAAAGTACACAATGGACAATGTACAACATCAAATGGTAAAGTTTCAAAGAAATGCTCAAAAAAATTATGTTTAACATATCATTTGAGAATAATGGTTATTATATGTATTATTAAAGCATGCTTTAGTAAGGGTAAAAAATGAGTTCTAAAAGGACCTTTCTAACTAACTTGTCAACAAATGAGTTTTCAAGAAAACCTTATATAAGACCTGAAAGTAGCATGGAAACCCACTCTTTTCTTTCTTCATTAGAAAGACTATAGAAAAGGTCAAGTTTAGCAGAATCACTGACAATCAACGATGCTGCTCGAAGTCTTGCTTGTAGACTAAGATTCTGCATTTTCTTCAACTCTCCATTCAATCGTGCTCGTTTATCAGTTATCACCTTTTCTGCAGCCACTTCTCTTCCCACTATTCCAGTCAGAAGCGAAAACTGCTCCTCTTGCTTTTTTAGCAGCGCCTCAATTATCTTTACTAACCCTTCCATTCCTGAAGACCGACTTTGACTACTTTGACCCTTCTTGTCAGCAACAGGTATAGATGTTGGAGTACCTACAACATCATCTATAGAAACATCGTCATCATCATGTCCCATGTCATTCCCTTTATGATTGTTTGCCTCCTCATGATCAGAGTCATTGTTCTCATCCTCCAGCACATTCACACTAGTTCTGTTAGCATAATCATTTGTCTCATTCTCGTATGTTTCTACAGCTTGGTTACCATCTGTTGCATCTTCAACATTCTTGTGATTGCCTCTGTTCTTCCCAAATATCAGACACAGCTCATCATAAAAAGGAAATGGTCTATTTCTCAAGCCTTTGGCAACTGAATGATCCTACAATACCATAATTGACACACAAACATCACTATCACTAGACGAGGCCATTTAGATCCAGTTACCGGTTTGAATCTGTTATCCAACAAGTCATACTAGCACATTTTCCATCTCTATGATTTACTAGTGAGAAACCAACAAATTTAGGGAAAAATAAAAGTATGTTTGATGCCGTACCTTAACCCAGTCCTCCCATACATCATCATCATAGCATATTAATGTGTGGTCTGTACTTCTCCACTCTATACCAAATGCATCTTTCATATCTGTTATTGCATCACAGTGTTTCTTTAATGTTTTAAGCCTTGATTCAATATGAGGACTAGCCTTAAGATTACATCCAGGAAGCCTAGATTTCAATTCTTTCTCCAGGACAGTTGTGTATCCACTCCTGAATATGTTATTGTCCCTTTTCCAACCACTTTGACATAACTCTGTGAGTGCAGAGATCAGTGCTTCGTCTTCTATTCTTGTCCATTTGTGTTTTTTAATTGACAATCTACCCATTCCTAGCAGATCCCAAATATTATGAGCTCATTAGTTAACCTATGAACCTGTAATGATTACTTGATGTTGTGATAGATGATAGGAAATTATGTTCCAAGTACAACCAAATTGTGCAACTAAATCTAAGAACTGGGACATGATCTCGATGGCAAATTATAGGCTATGAACCTGACATTGACTTTGTTTGTCGAATTCAAACATTACCATTTTTCCTTTCTAGGGTAGTCAGATTCGAATTCGAGTATAAAATACAGTTCGATATCGAATTTAAATTTTTTTTTCTTTAAGTAGAATTTAATTCCTTGTCTATATTTCTGGAGCAGAGCGAATATAATCTGATTCAGATAAAATCATAAAAGAACAATCATATAGATCATAACAAGTATCAATTAAAGTCAAAAACAATATAGCTTTCATTTTAAGCCATTACAAGAATCGCTGTAGGTATTGATTGATACACATACATGTAAACAGGAGGGCAGAGACTACCAGATTGAAAGGCGTAGATTTCAGAAGGATACGGCAAGAAAAGTGAGGTTTCTATGATCGCCGGCGGTGGAATCGACGGATTAGGGATGGTAGAGAGACGACGGAATTGGATTTCAAATGCTAGCCTTCGATTTCCAATTTCAATTAGAACCGGATTTGGCGATTGAACCAAATCGGGAAATTGGAGATTCTATTCCACCAATTAGTGCGCCAACGTCCAAACACCGGAATGGAATGGATGCTCTTATTTCCCTTTAAACCTTTACTTACTTTTTTTAGTACATTACAAATTTGGTCCATCTGGTTTAATATAAACTACGAATCTGATCCTAATATTTAAAAAGTTACAGTTTAGTCCTTTTTAACTCAACTTTAATTTACTATCGGTCATTATTCAACATAAAATAGCTTAAAGAATGAAGATTATTCACCTTAAATTACAAAATGTTACCACCCTATCGGTCATTAGTGAATATCAAACTTGAAATTTACAACCTCATCTTTTCTTTTTCTTTTGTTATCCCTTTTAATATTTGGATGCAACATACTGTGTTACGTAATGGTATTCAATTTTAATATTATTACACAACTAGTTAGTTATTGTTTTGAAAATCATTTTAATTATTCACCCTTGTTTTGATAATAATGAAGTTAGCACATTTTGCATTCTAGTGATAATGTACCTACCTTTCAAGATAGAGAGGTGATTTGTACATAATAATATTTTATTATACACAACAATTATGATATTTATATCTTTAGAATCCCTTTGTCAATTATTTCTATCCATATGTTCAATAGTATAATTGTTCAATCAAACTCAGGCAAATTATTGTTGTATACAAATCATCTCCCTTCAAGATATTAAATTGGATCCGTTTATGTAATCCAGACTAAATGTTTGAGCCTTACCCAATTATCCTACATCTCTTCTTTATATGTAGAGGGATCACTTTGGCTCCCCTTTGATCTCAAAACAGTCTCACTCACTTCCTCCCCTCCCCTCGCTTGGAGGTTACCTCTCTCCACCAACAAAAGATCAGTCAACACCGTCACCCTGCTACAGACCATCGATCCTAGCCTGTGGTTAGCCCCCATAAGAGGAGCCGAACGACACAACTTAGCTTTTGTCCTTTCTCACACTCATATCCGTCAACATTTACACGATCACTTACAATTGATGACATGTTTACACATGAAAAGAATCTAAAAATACTGACAATAACATGTCTAAGGTTGAACATAAGAATTAGAAGAAAACCACACTCTGGAATATCTGAATGTTTTTAAATTGATTAAAAATAAGTTATACATGTATTATCATCTACACAATGTACTATTTAACTTTATAACAGTTGCAAAAATGTAGTTTCAAAAAATTATGATTTACAAATAGTTGTTTTGTACAAACAACCAAATATATTATATCAACTTGCTTCTAGCAGCTATCCAGATGCTTTCATTCCTACTAACACTTTAAATAAGAAGTATCTTCATTATTTTTTCATTTAGTTATTTAGGTATTTGTGAGTATGAAAGCATATATAATAAATGTTTCTAGTTACATACATCATTTTTCCTTAATTCTTTCTCATCATTTCCTATCTTAATTTTAAGTTTTGACACTTACATTGATCATATATATGTTGAAAATTTAAATAAAAGAATATAGAGTCTATAAGAAATATAAACAAAACGAAAGACAAAGTATAATGAAATGCTACTCTAAGAAAATAGAAATAGAAACAAAAACAAGAAAAAATTTGTTTTTAAATATTTATGTTAGACACTTAACATAACTTAATCACGTGTCTCGAAGATCATGCAATAGCTAATAGGTTCACTTGGCTCAACTAAAATTTGATTCAGAACATAACAAGGGGTATGTTTGGTTGGACTAAAAAGAATGACAAAGAAATAGAATAGACAAAGGAATGGAATAGTTCATAATTTCATCCGCATATTTAGCTGCTTTCTCATAATGGAATAAATTATTAATACAATATGTTTTGTAAAGAGAAATAGATACTGAAAGGAAATAAAATAAATAAATAATGACCAAAGGTCCAAAATGCCCTTGCATTAAAAAATAGATATAACTTAGATTTTAAAACATAGATATAACATACCCTAATTCTTAAATTTCATTCCAATTCAATGATAGAATGAGGAAAAACCACCCCTTCCCCATGAAATAAAATTGGTGGAATCACATTTCTTACGAAATGATTCATTCCATTCCTACGTACTAAATAAACGGATTTTTTTCATTACGTCGGAATGAGTTATTCCATTGCATCTCCTAATCATCCATACCGAACACTGTCTAGGTGTTTCGTGTTCGTTTAATTGTTAAGTAAATATTTTCTACTTATATATGATAAAATAGTTTTTCGAGGTTTTTTTAAAATATAAGGGTTTGTTATGATTTACAAGGATAACATAAGACATACTATTAACAAATATACCAATATCATCTTATTATTCGCGTTTAAAAAAAACCATATCATATGACATCGAGCTCTATAACTAAAAACAAAGAAGTTAATTGTGTAGCTATTGTGCTGTAATATTCAATGGGTCAACCCCAATCGACTTATAATAATCTTTATCAGCATTTGATACACGTTCACGAAACAACTTCCACTCGCTTTGACATCTTTCCCTCACCTGCCATCACAAGTTTTGTTGCATAACCAAAATGTTTACAGTTTCAAGTCAAGCTTTTATCGATTTCAAGTTTGAACTCAGGCCTAAAAATGAGCCTGAAACATATTACAAGGCGAGCTTGAGCTTGTAAGGACTCGCTCGAGCTCTTATTAAGCTTTATATAATATATAGATGTGTATACAACTATACAAGTACATATAGAATAAACTTATAATGTTATTATTGATAAATTATATTAGGATTAGACTTATGTAAAACTGTTTTTTAACGTCTGCCAATAATTATGTTTTTATACACAAATAAAATTATAGTTATTTAATATAGTTTTTCATATATTTGGAATAAATTTGGTTATTATTAAAAACCATTCTTGAATAAAATATGTGAGCTTTTCGAGTTGAGCTCGAGCCGATCATGAACCCTCCACAACCTATCAGTTTGACTCGTTTGCAGCGCTCAATCCTATGTTTAATTTATTTTTTTATTTACTGTTTCATGCTACCATTATTATGTGTTCCTAGAACTAGTTTTACAACTACAAAGAGAGATTGTAGTATACATACCCCTTGCCATGGTTGTTTTCCATTTTCTCCTTTACCCTGCAAATAGAACAAATGGAGATTAGTATATGCTAAACTAAGAATCACCAAAATTCACAAGGGCATTTCTGAGAATTGCTTCTTTTTTATATATCGTATATACCTGATTCCCAAGTGAAGGTAGGCCTTGATGAACAATCCATTGTGCATCGACGACTCCAATCTTTTCGTAAGCAGGCTAAGTCGATAAAAAATAAACAAACCAGGAGAATACATGAATCAGTTTCATGAAAATTCTTGAAAAACTGATGAAATTTAACTAAACACAGGACGCGGCTAATTACCTCAACACATTTCTGGAGAGCAAAATCAAGACCCCATCCATGGACCAAGTCATTCTACATTTACAATTAAAAAAATTAAGGATTAAACATTTAAAATTAAAAAATTAAGCTAACAAGGAAATTTGGTAATAGTATATTTGTAGTTATCATAAGTAACGTACTAGTTATCAATTTATAAAAATAAAAAAAAGACGTTTTTGCTGGCCAACCCAACTGGAGCCATACAAGAAAGTACATAACTTGACCCTTTTGCCATCTCTAGTCATATGACTCATATGCTATACCTGGATCAAATGCCATACGCAGCGCCAAGCCTCTCGAGAAAAAACTGGAGCCATGATTTCTACAAATCTGTACCCGTAAAAATAATCAAAGTCAAAAACAGTCTATCAAATAGATGACTCAGCATTTCTTTATTTAGCAAATGTTGAAGTTAAAATTGTCTATTTACATTTTGTCGTCAATACTACTTTAACTAGTGCTATTGATTTGGTCTACAAGATTCCTTTATGTTATCTGTATACGAAGTCACTAAAAGCATTTGACTAATAGTCTAACAGTTACATAAGATTCTTGTTGATCAGCATATCGAATTCATGGGACTGAGGGAGTAGTTGGTAGTTACTAAGATGTTAAGTTCATCTATAGTACAACAATAATAGCAACAACAAATAAAGGATCCCACCTCAGCGGGTATGGGGAGATATAGACAGTCATACCTAAACACGAGAGTAGAAAGATTGCTTTCTGAAAGACCTTTGGCCTATCAAGTGTTCACTCTGAGTGTGGTACAAAGATGTACTTTATAGTGTGTGGTGGATGCTACCATAAGATGATTATTTTATATATAATAATTATGTATTTCCTCTCTCTTCTCTTGCCTCTTTTACGTATTATTTTTATTTACGATTATTATTAATGAATTTACTCTTATTAATAATTATTACTATTTTCCTGTTATATATAGATATATTATTAACTTATTTGTTTTATTTTTGTTTATTTTTTAAGAATAAGACCTGCTAATATATAGTACTCTTCCATTACAAGAAAAAACTGAGGTCTATCCAAGTAAGTTGTGTCCATTTAACCTTTATTAAGTTAATTAATATGTGCAATGGAGGGTTTGTGTTAGAGTAGGCAATTGTGACTAATTTATTTATGAACGGGTTGATGTGGGATTTATTTTATCTCAAATGCGTCAAATAATAAAGAGTAACCATAAGAGATTAACGGGTTAATTCGATCAAACAGGTCAAATGTTGCCCAAAATCCTTTTATATATGCATATAACCTCCTAAACCATTTTACTATATTTTTGTAAAAATATTGTTTTTATAATCACAATTTATGCATTATTTATTTATTAGATTTTTTTTTTGTCAAAATGTAGCAATAAGGTGCTTGCAGGGTCAACCCAACCGATCCATACTAAAAGAAGAAATGCAAACCCGTACCCCTTTTGACCCATTACACAACCTCCGACCCCCACACCAAAAAAAAATCTTGCCATCTCTAGTTTGTGTAATTAACATAGACATTTGTCAAAGAATTGATAGTACATACGCTGCACATGGAGGCAAATGTGGATCACTGCACCAACCTGGCTTCTCCTCTGTTTTTCTACCAACCACGAAATAAATTAGCATACATGTATAAAAATATTACCTTTAACAAAATTTAGCTACATGTGGACCCAACAAACAAATTATCGTATTGAAACGCCCCAACAAAAGAAAAAAAAGAGAGGCTTTACAACTCATAGACTTACTTGTGAACTTCACGATCTCCACGTCTCCTGGTCATTTGCCATGTTAAACCCCTACTACTAGGATCCAAGCCAGGCTGTGATATTTCTAATCCATGCTTCCTCACAAGTTTAATGTATCTAATATATAAAGAAATTTACAAAAAAGTTACATTAGTACCTCGAGATAATTGATTAAAGAAAATCATATAGAAGATACAGAAAACAATATTCTAGTCTCCAAACACTCACTCTTCAGCATCAAAGTGCTCAACCCCAAGATCTTCGTCCCAAATAAATATGAAGTCATATGGCGCAACAATGTCAGGATGAAGAAATCTTTTCGCATACCACCTTTAAAAGAAAGACCATAGGTGTTCATAAGTCGAAGTCAAGGTCTGAACGGGATTTAATTGCCATAGAGAGTTCACTTGTGGTAATTTCTTACCATTTTGTTTGTTTTTCAACACTTATATGAATGGCGCGCTTTGACCATTCAAACTCATCCCATTCTGTTGTTTTACCATCATAATGAAATAGAAGGATTGTGAAATTCTCAGAAAATTTCTGCACTGCCTTATTGATGTTAGGTTTCTGATTTTGACCAACAGTGAAAGTTACTAGGTACTTTGGCTTGATCGTTAGATCCTACAAAGGCGAAAAATCAATGTAGAAGCTTATATTGTTAGCTATTTAGCGCATAATATCCTAAACATTGTAAACATCCATAGATAGAAATATTCACATGCTTTCATATATTGTCAAATAAAATAACAGACATTATATTATTTCCAAGAAACTATATGTCTTGATAGTATTAC
This sequence comes from Pulicaria dysenterica, assembly GCA_947179395.2. Classification (NCBI taxonomy): domain Eukaryota; kingdom Viridiplantae; phylum Streptophyta; class Magnoliopsida; order Asterales; family Asteraceae; genus Pulicaria; species Pulicaria dysenterica. The sequence continues at coordinate 104,294,790 of OX359290.1, read as the reverse complement.
ATTAAAGTTTTATGGGTCCTATGGTATAGAAAAAGATTGTTTGACCTTTTGCACCATCATACTTAGCTTCTCACTGCAACTAACACCATAAATGTGAAATGTCCAGACACACTATAGTTTTGCTAGAATGGGCTACTTTGGGCCCATCATCTCTAGTACTTTATTTGTCCATAATCTCTAATTCTTGCATGTAATAAAAATAAAAAATAAAAACTAGTTCACTTATTTAAAATCAATCACTCACACGTGACACACCTACACAGAGAAGATGTGACAATATGCTCTCATTTTCTTGAGGCTAGGAGCAATAAATATAGAACAAAATAAAATGAAGAATGAAGAAAGATTGTATAAATAAATAAAATTTTATAGTAGCTTATAGTGCCTTCATTGCAGAAAAGAATTAAGTTTGTCTTTTGAAGTCAAATCAAGCACTTTCTAAATTCTTCCAAAATTAGTTGTATTGCTTTGACTTTAAATGTCAAACCTATCATCACCAAAATCATAGCTAAATTTGATCCTTTGAATAACTTAACACCTACTCTTCGTGTATATATAGGATTTATAACTCCGGCGGTAAATATTGTTTTCCCCTCAAAATCCAAACTTTTGATATGAACTTCTAAATTCTGATACTGAAAGTCTGAAAGCGGTATGTTTGACATTTGAAGCCAAAGTATGACAACTAGTAAAGAACGCAAATATTGATAGGGATCTTTATTACCAACTAGTCACCAACCTTTTCTAACTCGTAATATCTGCCTTATAGTTTAATGTGATTATCGGTTTTTATAATTCGAATTCACAATTATGATACACTTGGAAGCAACTCATTTTGATTTGAAAATGCGAAAACATATCTTTAGTCAGGGCATCTAATTAACAATATTAAACTATATAAGTGTTTTTAGTATACAATAATCCCGTCAAACTTCATAATTTAAAAAAACAACAACTAAAGACTGTGGTAAGGGATAGACAAACCTCGGCCGGTTTACCATACAATCTGCGAGGAAACAAGTCTGACTCTGAAGCAACAATAGCTGGAGGTAGTCTTTCTGCGCCTCGTGGGTTAGACGAGACCCAAATCTGCATAAATATATGTATTTTAATTTCACAACGCTTTTAGAGTCCGTAAGCCTTTGGATGAAAACTCCAGCAATTTCTTACTTGTAATGTCCGATGAGAATCATTAAATTTCCATATTTAGGAAAGGTTTGCAAATTACATTAATCTACTTTCCCACAGTCATCCTCCGGAAAGATTAAAAATATTAAATTAGGTTCACAGTAGTCTTTTATGTTGTCATTAGTGTATTATTGCAATGCAAACATTTGATAATAATTCAAACACTATATTAAGAAAATTTAAAATATTCCCTGAGCAAACCTTTGCAACATTGAAACAAGAGTACATCTTACAAGTATACTGCAAGAGTAATTCTCTTCAAACCTTTCTATTCCAAAGTAAAATCCCAAATTAATAACTCTGTTTCAAGTAATAAGAAAACCTCTCCTGGTAAATTAGAAAAGAAAGTGTTTTCGTGGTATCATTTATTCAAATCATAAACCAATACTAATAGTGGCTTAATACTTTAAATAATATAATAAAATAACATACAAGACTTTTTTCCTGACAATAACGAGAGATTTGTGCCAAAAAGAGTAAACTTTACCAGCAAAACGAATATTATAAGCAAACTTATATACCTTTGATGGATCATCATTTTTTCGTGCTTCCTTTGAAATGTTATTCTTTGGGACAGAAATCACGTTTAAAATTGTTTGTGTAGAGTGACCTGAATTTTTGTCCCAGAGGTATGTATCGATCGAAGGAATGAGTTTGATCTGTCAAGTTCAATCACCAAAATCTTGTTACTAAAGTAAGTAAATTATAACACGTAATTATAGTAGGTAGAAGAGCAAAATTGAAGTAAACACACACATGACACATGCAAATAAAGATAGAGATGATGAACTTCACCCTTTGTCCCCTGACAATGACTGACTCAACACAAAGTATTCAACTATTTGTTAACTGTCCAAACTACCCTTCAAGATCGACAAAACAAAAACTTCTTGTGGATTTACATTGATATTTTTATTCTTCCAGTAATGATGATTATGGGAAAATAAGTGAATTCTTGAAATTTGAAAGAGAAATGCAAAAATGAAAAGGGCCGCTAAATTGGCATTATTGTCCCATTTGTTACTCCATGTAAAACAGTCTTTTTTTTCTTTTCCATATTCCACATCTGCAAGAGTGATGATTTGTTTGCAATGTAAAGACGAGTATGATGATACATTAGTCATTTACACCTTTCCAAAATTAGAAATAACATAGTGTTGATTTGATGAGGGGCTTAACACAATGAATCAGGCATGGCAAAATGAGGGCCGGATCAATGGGTCATGTAAGGGGTCAAAACGGGTCATACCTTCGATGGTGAGAAAGCTGGAAAGGACGCCCCAATGAAGAAACCAAGAAAAATACCAACTGTGATGGTTGCAATGCGCCTTGAACAGTCGTATGATTTCCTGAAAGTTGCATCACTCACGAATCAATAAACATAAAACAAGCTTCATTAAAAGGACAAGAAGAAACATATATTAAGCCATCAAGGAGATTAAAACCTTCGAGTAGTGTTTCCCTTTCTTTTACTTTCTTCGAAAATCATCTTAACAAAAACAAATTAAGCTGCAGGAATAGCTTAGCATTCTATTCATAAAACCTGAAGAAACAACAAATTGCAAAACAAAAGCATCAAGGAAACCATAATTTGATACTTTTTAATAATCACAGCTACGATTCAAAAGCAAGATAGAAAAAAGAAATCTAGAAATACCCAGAATACAACAGGGATAACATTAGTTCTCAGTGTTGATTATTTAAATGGTACTAATAATAAGATGAAGATGAATAACAAAAGTTGCAGTGAAAACAAAAGGTGGTTTGGAATTCATACTTATAGCAAACATAGTTTCACACAAAAAAGACCAATTCAAACATGCCCACAACATACATGTGCTTTCTTCCTCAATTTCCTCCACAAGTTACTTTATTATCAGGCAATTGAACCTATCATGTGCCTACTTTTGCCAAATAAACATGCAATACATGGATTTCCCATTCCCAGCACCCATAATGAAATGTTTTTTTTTATGTTTTAGAATAAGTATTTTTTTATCAAATTCAATAAAAACCCCATAGGAGATGAAGTTCATTAACTTAAGCCACAATAAACGTTAAGAACCCTAACCCCTAAAGTCAAGTCAAAACATGTATGTTTGCTTATTCAATGATCAATACACACGCAGAAACTTTATAAGATCATTTGCTTAGAACATAAAACTACAACTCTTTTTTGTATGTTCCATTAACTACCATAGCGTCAAATTTGGGCAGAAAAACACAGAAGATGATGAAATTTCTTTAAAAAAGTACCTGAAGATCGTTCTTCCACGAATATTTCGTGAAAACCAACGTGGTTTTAAGCTTTTATCTTGAAGATTTCGTGACTTGAAATTTGTGAGATAGAAGTAAGGATCGAGAAAGTGAGTTTCTCTTGAAGAATTTAGAGCACAAAATTGTGGGTATCAAAATATAATTGCTTTATGGGAAGAAAAAATTGAGCTTTGTGTTGCGACTTATGAATGCTTATTAAGTTTCTTTTTTCATTTTTGTTTTCTTTATTTAAAAAGAAGATGATTTTCAAATGTGAATTTAGGATCGCAAAAGGCGTTACTTATATGGACCCACTTGAAACTGCTAATTTTCGCTTTACCTGTATGGGTATTTACCTACCAATTTTATTTTAATTTCATAAATAACTAGTTTGTTATCCCGTGTAAAAATACGGGGATGTTTAAAAAAAAGTATTAAATTTGATTGGATGAAATTATAAAAGGTATAGTAAAATAAGTGTAAAAGTGTTTCAAAAGTTTTTTAAGATATTAAAATTTTCAGATAAAAATAATAAAATATCACCAAAAAATTTACATATGTCAAAATTTTTAACAATAAACAATAACTAAATTTTTTGAAGTATGTACTACTATTAATGGATAACAAAAAATTAAGAATATACTAATTTTTAAAAAGTGTCATATTGCAATAAAATTTATACCAAAACGTAGATAAAAATGAGACGATCGTAAATATATAATTATTTGTTCGTTAAACAAAATGTATCACAAGTTACTAAACATTATTTATAAACACCATATAATTAATTATATTAATATACAATTTTTATAAAACCCCCTCACATTTTCTTAAAAACCCCTCACACATTTTATAAAACTCCCTCGTAATTTTCATTTAGGACCCTCCCAATTGATTTAGATTTGAAATTCGATGGCACGTATCTTTCTAAAATTGTTTTTGAAATTGAATAATTTTGAAATTGAAGGTTATGATTGGTTGATTGAGTTTCAATTTATGGTTATTTTAGAAAAATTTGCATGTTTTTTATATATAGATATAGACTAAATATAATTTAGGTCAACTATTTAAGAAGAAAGTTGCAATATTTTTCTAGTAAATTGCCAAAACGAGCGATTAAACTAGGCTTTCATCCAAAGGAGCGACAAAATTCCAAGTTTTTTTTAGTTTGACTGTTTGAGCATATTTTCGATTAACATCCTCTTTATCACTTGCTAGTAGCTACATCTACAAAGTTTTAAGGATTAACATCCTTATCATTGTGCAAATTAAAATCACTTATGTCCACTTCAACCTATGCCCTTTATGTGGAGAAAGAGAAGAAACAAAATGTCATCTGTTCGTTCATTGCGCTTCGAACAGAAAATCATTGCTGAAATAAGCTCATGGTGGGGACTGGATCTGAGTGTTGTTCAAGACATAAAAAGCCTTATGCGTTGGAGATTTCATTCGGGTCTCAAAGGTAACTCACTGCACGTATTCCTGGGAGTCATTTATGTGTTCTTATGGTGGACTTGGAAGTCACGAAACGACAAGATCTTCGGTGGCAGTGAGTTCAAAAAGCTACCCCTCTTCAGTAAAATACAAGCGCAGTCGTATTAATGGATGAAGCACAGGAAAGGATGTGAAGCTTATGAAAGTTCATGGAGTGACTGGATTACCTCCCCTCATCTTTGCTTTTTATGATTTTCCGATCACTGTTGTAATGGAATGTATATGGTGGGATGCTTGTTTTGTACTTTCTAGCGCCTTGCTAGTGTTTGATTATTAATAAAATTGGTTTCGCTAGGGTGGGTGATGGCCGAGCCGAAGCTCCCCTTTATGATACTTTGTCGTTCAAAAAAAAGTCCACTTCAACCTTTATATACAAACTTCTTATGATCAACTAAATAATCACTGTCCACATTAACCTCACTTATTTAACCTTGTTACATTTTTCCCTTTTATCCACTCTTTCATTATAGTTTTGTTAAAAATATCAGGACTTATGTTACTCGTTTCCAAATGATTGGTTGTGAGACAGATCAAAGTTAAAATTGAGCATCACAAATTCACAATTTATAAATGAACATTGGCTTTGAACATTATGTGTAAGACGGATCAAAGTTAAATATAGCACATTCCGCTAGGCCTCATATCTTATCTTATATCCTTATTAAAAGAAAAGGATGCTTACATCATTATTCTCCTTTCCTAAAAAATCTTCACCAATCATAGCCCTTCATTTTGAAAAAAAAAATTAAAAAAACGAAAAATAAAATCATTATGACATCACATGGTTTCAAAGGCTTAAGTCATCGATTTTTTTTACATAATTACAAGGGGTTGAATGTAAATTGTTAAGGGGGTAGTATGAAATATGTGAAAGGGTTTTAAGAAAATTGTATATTAATGTAATTAATTATAAGTTGTTTGAAAATTATGTTTAATAACTTCAAATATAATTTGTTTTGAGAAAAAATAATTATATATTTGTAATCGTCTCATTTTTATCTATGTTTTGATAAAAAATTTATTGGAATATGAGGTTTTTTAAAAAATTAGTATAATTTAATTGTTTTATCAACATTTAAGTAGTTATTGTACATTTTATTCGTCTTTTATAGTTATTCCATTTACATAATGTAGTCGATATAATCACTGATTTCTAGGTATTTCAATAAAAAGAATCAAAAGTATACTATAACTAATGGTTAGTGGCATAAAGTTATTTACAAAACTACCACTACCGTTAGAGCTTTTTAAAATTAATTGTTAGTTGTGAGTAAATAACCCTCCAGAAACTAGAACTCTATATAATTACTGGGTAGTGAAACAACTGTCTTGATAATAAGTTTTGTAACTACACATACAACTTGAAATTTTATATAAAAAATTTAATTGTCTAAGTTTTCTTATTTTTTAACTAATAACTTGATACATAAAAAAAAGTTATTATTACATGGATATTTGAATTCAGTAAGATCTCGTGTTTTCAATTATATTTAATTGAATACTAAATTACACTTAAGTGATTTACGTATGTATAGACATAATATATCTCATGTTAGAATCTTATTTTTATGCGATCTAATTTGCGTATACTTATATGGATGTCATCGTTATTTAACTTTTAATAAATTTAGTTTACAATTTTAAATATTCAAATATATAATTGGCTAATAAAAATGTATTTAAAGCACTTGATATTATAACATCGACAATAATATTATAGTTATGTCTTTACAATGCCAGGATAAAGCTCCATCACGAAAAACACATTAATATTATATTAAAAACTTTTAGACGTGTAATGTAACTATATATTTTCTAAAAAGAGTATTTATAAAAAGTATTAAAAATACACGTTTTTACTCATTGATAGTTATATGTGATGGTTTCTCGAGTGAAGAGTAAGGATTGGTTAAAAGTTTTAATTTGCGATGAAGGAAACTATACTAATAAAACCATGAATGTTGTTTATATAGAGGTTTTACAGAAAATTTAATGATAATCTTATGTATGGATTTTAAAATTCTGTAATTGTTATTCATTTCTTATTTTTTTACGAGATTTTATTTTCCTATCTATATTTTGTAATTATTTTTACTATACGTGTTATGACTCTTTAAAACTATATAAATTTAAAATTGACGTATATAATCCCGTGTTGATACACGGGTCGCTTAGCTAGTTTCGATTATAACAAAAGTCTATTACAATGTATAACTTTCCCATTAGGCTTAGAAACACCTTCCAAGGTTTCATTAATTGTCACTTTTGATAGAGAGATATGGTATGTGTGCAGTATTATTGACCCGTGTTCGATATTGTCACTTTTGATGGAGAGGTAAAGTACTAGGCAGTATTAATTGTTTACATTTTCAACCTACATTATCCGAAAATTCGTGAAACACTCTAAATATGTTGCATAATTCTGAATCTAATTAATTTATAGATGAATTTGACTATATTGCATAGATTATTGTGATTCTCGCAATAAAGCTAGTTCTTAATGGAACTTCCTTCGCTTTCTATACTTATACTACTATATAAACAATCTAACATTTTTTATTTTTCTTCACTTTTGGAGTTTTTAAAATTCAATCAGGACAAAATTTTAACATTTTGTGTAATCTAAATTAATTTCATATACTCAATCTTTAACCATTTAATTCTCTCCTAATTTACTAAACTTTCTGTTCATTTAAAATATATTATCTCACTAACACTCTCTCTCACACAAACAAAATTATTCACACACATCAACATAATTTTCAAAATATTATTAACTTCTCTCTCCTTATTTCATAAATATAAATCTTTTTTCTTAATTTAATGTCTTTTAGAATTTAATTTTGAAACTAATAAAAATAATTGATGCAAATAAATTATGCAAAAAAAATATTTATGCAAATAAAAGTAAATGTAAAAAAATGGACAAGTTGCTAAAGAAACTTTTTTGTGACATTGAATCACGCGAATAACATATCATCATTATATTTTGTAAAGCGATATGTTGCAAACAAAAAATATTTGTCGCCGCAATATCGCGTGAGTATGATGCTAGTATACACACACTAGCTTAATACCTCGTGTATAAACACGGATAATTGCTAATGTAATTTTTAAAATTTTATGGTGTGAACCCTTAAAATTACAATAAATAAATATATCTATAACAAATAAAGAAACATTTGTGAAATTTAGAAAATATTGAAAGAGAATCGATAATCACATTTTACGGCGAGAGTTTTTAGTAGAATTGGAAATTAGGATATGACACGGTATCCTATAGATTTGCAATTATTGCAATAATAGTTGCAATAATGGTTGGTGAAAATTATCCAAAATATTTATAATAATAGTTGAATCAGATATTAGGGTTTCACTTAAATATGTTTTTTAATAACATGGGATCCAATTAAGAAGACAGGTAAATAGTTTCTACTTAAGATTCGCACCCAATTTCAAATTCACGACTTTATGCTTTTGACGTAAGTAACCCTTCATCCATTAGTCATTTTAGAAAATAAAAACGATGATTAGTGGGAGGAGATTCTAAAAGTGAAATACCAATATAATAACTGATTTTCCTTTAATATATATTCGGATAGCTTATAATACTTAATAAGTCTACTAGTATTTAATATTTCAATAAACTTTTAGCTCGCTTATTATAGGGTTAAAGTTACTAATAGCATTCTACTTTTTAAAATAGTTGATGTTAGAAGTTTACTCTTTTATTACCCGAATAGTTAACATACATTGTGGAGAGTTGTTAAGTAAGGACTTCAAATTTTCAATTAGGGTTTTGTCTCTAGCTGTAGTTCACACCGCTATATCACCACCAAATCTTGATGACATGACTGTAATCCACTATTTATAGTGATGATAGAGTATAATCGGCCTCTTGTCGCCGTTGTCGTGGTCGATGCGTTGTTGTTGTATCTTTAAATGCATCAAAGAGGGGTCGATAGAGTGGCGATCAAACTCTACCATTATCATCAAAACGAAATTGTGGTCAAGTCACCAAGGTTTGGTGATGTTCCAACAAATGAAACTTCAACCAAAGCCAAATCCCTAATTAGAAAATTCAGATCCTTACTTACTTTAACAAGTCCTAATAAAATAGGTTAACTATTTAGATAATAAAAATTAAAATTACATATTAACTTTTTTGGGAAAAACTAGTATGATATTATTTAATTGTCTTAGGCCATGAGTGACACCCATTGACCAAAAGTCATGGATTCGAATCCAGTTATAGGCAAAGTGGTATACATTTAGGAGTTGTTAAAAAATGCTAGCACTCATCTAACCCAAATTAACCCAAATGTCACATTATGTTTTTTTTTGTTTTCTCTCTCTTACCCAAAACTCAAGTAGTATTTATCCCAAATCAACGTAAACAACCCAAATTGTGACAACCGTCACCAATCATAAAAAGGTAAGTCCCATATACTTTAAGTTTAAAATTCAATAAGTCCTCGATGATTTAGAAATACCTTTCGTAGCGTAAGTATATAAATAAAAGTCCTAGTTCTTGTAAAAAAAAATATATATTTACGCCTTACCTAAAAATCTTATTACATGTTTAAATGTCCATTATAATTTTAAATAAGTAGTAAGTACATTTTATGTACACTAATAATAAAATGTAATGTAATAATAAACATAATAAAAATGTTTATCTTACATTATATTTACAATAATAATAATAATATTAATAATAATAATAATAAATATAATATTATTATAACCAAAGTCAACCATCATCATTTTACTAACTTACACACTCAACCACCACCATCATCACCCTCACCACCCTCACCACCCTACCCCCCCCCCCCACCATCTCGGCCGTACCCCCCCCCCCTCTCTTCTCTTTTGCCTATAAATACCAACCCCAATCTTCTCATTTCAAACACCCCTCTTCTCATTCAAACTCTCTTTCACTCTCACTCTCTCAAGTTCTTTCTTCAAACACTTCAAGAAGATCAAGAAAAGAAGCCATTATCTCTTCAAGTGAAGTACTCTCTTGAAGGTATAATCATCCACCTCAATACTAGTTCTTGTACATTTATACGCTCTTGTATAAATCGATATCTTCACCATCTTTTCTCTCATCATCTTTTCTTTCTTTTTAACTCAAGAAGATCAAGTTATAAGCACATGCATGCAATCTTCCTATTATGGACTTTATCCTACCATTTGATGTATGGATTTATCCTACCAAATGTTGTAAGGCAAAAGCATGCATGTGGTTAACTCTTATAAATACATGCATGTAACTATCTTATTAAAGATTTTATCCTACCATTTGATGTATGGATCTATCCTACCAAATGTTGTATGGCAAGAAACATGCATGTGGTTATTTTGATCCTTCTTGAATGAGATAGATTGGTGAAAATGATGGATATTAACAAGGACTTTGAATGTACAATATTTATATATACATATATATATATCACCATGCATGTAAGTAAACACCTATTATAAGTATAAAAGTCTTGATTATTACGAAAATCATGTATATATATATATATATATATATATATATATATATATATATATATATATATATATATATATATATATATATATATATATATTTCGATGCATGTATGTGTGTTGGATTTTAAAAGCTAAAATATACTATTATGTAGTAATACATGATCAAAAGACATACTTTTTATTATATATATTTATGCATTCTTATTTAAAAAGATAACTCTATAATGTATTCTTACATTATCAAAGTTAGTCATAAATACATATAATAATATTATGTGCCATTATTTTCTTTAAAAATTACTATATGTATATATATACGCTTATATCATTAATGCACATATAACTATATCGTAAGACAACTTTTATATAAATGTTATATATGTATGAATGTTGCATGTTTTTAAAACTTAACTATATATTATATATATATTTTCGCATATATTAACTATATGTATAAGATAAATATAAAATATAGAGATTAATGATAACTACAAGTGAAGACTAACTAGACTCTAAAATACTTTAAACATTAACCTTATACCTTATAAAGAGTTTTACTCTAAAAAGGACCTTATGGTGGACATTTAACATAATAGGATAAAAGGGTGACGAATACAAAGAACTAGTAGGACTGCCTATTTCTTACCAAGCTACACGAAAGGTGAGTGTTCACAACCCCCTTTTTAAATATATTTACTTAAATATTTGGGTTGAAAGCATGATTATAAATGTTTTATTTATTGCCATCATAAATATTTAAATTACGCGCAATGGTAGTATTATACTTGCTGATGTACTTGGGTTCAATACATTATCCATTAACTACTACAGCAGGGGCCTATGGTACTTGTAGATAGCGCTATTTGGGGACGACATCCCCCCACTTATGGTTGACGAACTATAGGTGTACTTTACCTACTTCCAACGTTATCTAATTCGGGCGTTGGGTTTAAAAAAATAAATATATATATCAAGAAAGTATGTCGTCAGGATTGGAATAATGGCTCAAGCTTAGTAAAACATCCCTTGTATACTCAAAAACCATGCGTATAAATTGGGCAATAAACTGTGGTTGGATTAACGTCTCCATCCTTACATAAATTAGTTGGGTTCAAAACCCCAACATTTTACTTTATTTCTTTTGCATTAAAATTTCATTTTGTGCATATAAACTTGTGTCTTCACCAACTCTCGTAGTTGACCTCTCTTTTACTCATGCCTTTCAGGTAACTTTCGCTAGGTCTTAGAGCACGTTAGAGCATATCATGTGTGGATTCATGAAACGAATTTCCAATCGGCTACTTTTATTTTTATATCAAAGACAATATTCCATTATCAGTACTGTATTTGGATAATTGTATTTTGATTTTATCTTAATTATTCTGTTATGGTTGGAAATTTTCTGTTACCTTGTGCTATGAGACCTATTACTGTGACATCTCGTGTTTCCGCTTTAGCGGGGTGTGACACAAATATTTTCTCTCTATTTACTCTCTCTCTACAAAAAAAAAAGAACATCAATCGTGCGAATCTCTCGAGTGTAGAAAGCCGAAAAGGTAAGAAGGTTAGAAATCTAAAAGGGATAGTAGTGATGTTCCCACGTAACCCAAATTTACTGGAAGACAACCCGAAGGCTTCCGCTTAGGCGCTACTAGTAGCCTTATCGTAATAAAGGTTTCATTTTAATTATGGCATTCAATGTTTTAATATATAATGATTAAATATTATTCCTGATTTAAGTTGATAGTATTATTATTATTATTACATCAAATACAATTGAAGGAAACTTACTTTTATAAATGTCTCAATTTTTCTATCAATCATACGAGTGAAATTAATTTTTAATTCAAAATTCTCAGTTACTTTTAATATTCATTTCTTTTATATTTATTTTATATGGTGGCTTTTCGTTACGTAATTGAGGACGATTATACTATATATCAATTAGCAATGTAAAGTAATAAATTATCATGATATTTTGAAAAATATTCTAATAAACTAGTTATAAAACTAGAATATAATAAAATCTGATGAGATTTTGTCATTGATCCTTTAGCCACAATATTTTCAATCTAACTGATTAATATATATATATATATATATATATATATATATATATATATATATATATATATATATATATATATATATATATATATATATATATATTTATATAAAATATTCCTTGTAACTCATTTCTCTTTTTTTAAGTCCATTTTGGTTTATCGTAATAACAATTAAAACATCCTTTTTTATTTATATTTTTATAAAAAAAGTAATATATATATTTTGTTATGTGGGATAGTCATCATAAATGATCATTGTCCGCATTACTATATAATAGTAAGGAGTGTCAGAATCAGTTGTGTTGGTTGTAATAGTAGTGATTGGGGAAATGAGGATGCCAAAATCAATTTTGGGGAGAGCATCTTATTAAAGTTTATCACTAGAATAGCCGGGAAAGTGGTAAAGATGAATTGTTGTGATAGATAGAATGGTTGACGATACAACAAGTGTGTAAAATAAAGGTAAAAAGGAACTTTTTGTTTCTTATTATAGGAAAAGATATAAATAATATGAAAATTAGATAATAAAATGATTTAATGTATTTTATTTTAATTTTTATCTTTTATTCATTACTTAAAAAATAAATGTATCTTAGTTCTTTACTTTTTATTATAGTTTGTTTTTTTCTAAATATAATATCTACGCTAAATACATTTCATTTGACATCTTTTTAAAAACAGTAGCACAACCACTAGTTATGTAGCTAAAATAATTAATCAAAAATATAAAAACTTAAGATGTTATCATTTAAAAAAATATATATTTAAATGATTCTCGAGCAACAAGACTAAAAATTTATTACTACTACTAGAGTAATTTTCGTGTGATAAACAGACTGTTTAAAAAAGATAAATATTAAATTAATAGAAATTATTAAATAATTATAAGACACGAATATACATGAATATAATATTTCACATTGGTTGAGGTTAAATACTATAAAATATTAAATATTATAAAACGCGAAAGATTTTAGAGTTAAAAAAAAGACGAAAGATGTCAACACTAAAACCAGCGATAAAAACGTCGACGCAAGAAATCTAACGTGATGACAAAAACATGGTATCATAATATGAAGAGATGTAATTGTATTTTTTGTACAAGTCGCCGATTATTATCGTTACAATTATAAGTAATTAAGTGAAATTTTAAAATTAAGGGTTATCTTAAATATTAAAAATCAAAATCAAAATATTAAACATACACATACTACACAAGGGTAAATGCGATTAAACATTATATTAATTGTTATATTATATATAATAATTTAATTAAGGGTTTTCCTTTATCTTAAATTACATTGGTTAGTTATATTATTTTGACTCTTAAATGTCAAAATAAAAAATTTAAAATTATAAGAATAAACGACTAAGATTAAATATTTTACTAAATGAAATGTCACAATCATCTAATAACCTTTTTTAATTAATCTTTTTATATATATTAGATTTTAGAAAATTAGAAGATGTTAATTCAAAAAAAACATGTTCAATATACATAATAATATAATATGTTAATTTGTTTTTATCACTTAAAAACAAAAACTTAGTTTATATCATTGTCATTTTGTTGCTTTGTAGGTTCATCTTTGGTCAAACTAAAGAAAAGTCAAAGACTAGCGTTTTGAGTTTTGACCTTTTGAAGCCAAATTATTTGGGAATGAGAGGAGAGAGAAAAGGTCTATGCATTGCCGTTACTAGCTAGGACTTATGATTGGTTCCACGTGGCAAAAGACTATTTATTGATTGGAAAGGGTAGAGTAAGAGAGTGGATGAAAGTAGTCCACTTGGCAACTTGTTAGGTTAACGACCTCTTGCGTTTTGTTGGCGTGTTAAAACGGTCAACGACTATTCAACCTTCAAACAACCTTTTTTTTTCTTTTGAGTTAATTACTTAATTATATATTTAGCCCCTACACTATATCATTTATTACATCTATAGTCTTTAAATTATATTTATTATAATAATTAATAAGAATTCTTAAACTAAACAATTTATCGCACTAATAGTCCTGAACACTTAAAAGGACAATAATACCCTTTATAATTAATTTGTTATTTTTTTATTACATTTGTCAATTTAAAAATTCATTATTAATTAGATGTTATTAATAGATAATTGATAAATAGCCACCAGATTCATCACCACCAACAAATTAAATCCCACCATCACTGACCACCATTTACCACCACCACCACCAATTTAAACACCAACACCACAACAACCTCCGCCAACAAATTAATGTGTTCCATCACCACCACCGCTAGGTTCTATCACCACCATCTACCATCATCCCCCACTCAACAACCACCATCTACCACTTAACCACCACCGTCAACCAACAACAGCCGTCGACCACCGTCCCAAAATCCCAAATCGAAAGCACCAAAATACCAAAAATGAAGAACGAGACCTGAAATGGTAAATCAAGAACAAAATTACCAAATCGTCGAGATCTGGTTGTCACCGGAAATGAAGAAAAATATCTGAAAGGAAGAACAAGATCTGGTTGTCGCCGGAAAATACAAATGAAGAACAAGATCTGAATCGCAAATCACGAACAAGATTTGAAATGGTGTACGGATCTAATATATGCATGAGAAAACCCTAATTTGAAGGGAGAAAGACGGTGGTCGCTGGTGTACAGATCACGGTGGTCAGTGCTGTTGATGCGAAAGTGGTAGAGAAGAAGGAATAGGTGAGTAGAAGGAGGAAGGAGATGCGACGGTTGCTGGCCGACGGTGGTAGAGATGAAGGAAGGAGATGCGGCGGTGGTGGTTAGTCGCGGTGGCCTGCGGTGGTAGAGAAGAAGGAAGAAGATGCGGAGGTGGTGGTTAGTTACGGTGGCTGGCGGAGGTGCTTAGTTGTGGTAGCCAGCGGTGGTTAGAGAAAGAGATCGAAGGAATAAAGAATGGGGTGGGGGTGGGTGGAGTACCAAATCTGTACACCAGGGTGGCAGGACCACCGTCTCTCTTTCTCTCTCTATTTATTTTATCTATTAGATTAGATATAATAATATTTATTAGATTTAATAATGTTTTTGAGTTATTTAAAATTAATTAAACTAATAAAAAAAGAGAACAAAGGGTACTATGGTAATTTTTAATGAAAAAGTAAGGATATTTTAGTCTTTTTAGTTAGATCAGGGACTAGCTGTGTTACAAAATATAAACCATAAAGACTCCTAGCGTGATAAATAAAGTTTAGGGACCTAAAATAAGTAACATACCCCGGTGACTAAATATACAATTAACTCTTTTTTTTCTTGTGTTTTGTTTTGTTACTTTTGTTGTGTTTTTTTTCATGTTCTCTCTTTTTTCTAAAACAAAGATCAACAAATTTATACTTAAGACTAAACTAGGCATGTTTGAGATTGCCTTTGAATTAAAAGTAATATATAAATTTCTATGATATCAAATTGTTAATAATCTACGTATGATATCTGGTAAAATAAAATTAAAGATCAATTATTTGAGTTTTGAATGACACAAAACATATAATTGAAGTATCATTTATCAATTTAACGTCTAGAATATCACATAAATACTAGTCAAATAGCCGACAAAGGTAAGATATATATCAAAAATTTTCAATAAAGGTAACGTGTAATTTTATATGCCGAGAAATGATTATATATTTTAATTTGTTATAAAAAAATAGATTGTAAATTTCAATTTTGCATAAAAAAATTTTTTAATTTTAATTTGTTATTAATAAGAGTATCGTGACATGCTAAAAATTGGTCAAGATTCTTTTTTTTTTATAAATCAAAATTTATGATCCTTTCTTAGCCATAAAAATTAGACACTACATTCATTGACAAATTTCGATATTTAGGTTAACTTTCTCGACAATTTACCCTAATCTATTGACTTATTGAGACAAACAAGAATATCATGCACGCGCGTTGCGCCGGGTTGATATTTAAATGATCACATTTATAACATTATAGCTTATATAGAGTTTTATAGATAAACGGTTGTTCAAAGGTAGTATACATACATATTATTTGATTGATAATGTGATGTATGAAGATAAAAAATAGAGTTGTTTTTTTAGCAAACTGTAATTTCTCAAGTAGTTAACTAAACTAAAATGAGTTGTCGGAATTTATTGGAGGCACAGTTATTTCTAAATTAAAATCAGCGCTTGTAATAAAATATACGTAAGAAGTGTGTATTTTTGAGATTGCGTATCTCATTTCATTTATCAATATTTTTAACCTTAGATTATTACTCTCTTTTGATTATTTTTAAAGTTGAAGACCACTTAGTTTGACATATCAAATGTTTAAGATTTGTTTGTCTATTATGTCTTCAATTGAGATAATATGAAGTTAATTATTAATATTGTAAAGAGATAATATATAATTCATTTTAGAATCATACAAGAGACATGTTAAAAACTATAAAGTTAAAATATGATTAATCTAATTAGTTATGTATAGTTTGATTATATATGCTACATTTGAAGTTGAATTAAAAATTGATAATTTTACCTTATATTGAAAAAGAATCATGTTGAGTGAGTTAGAAAACTTGTGTGTCTAGGAACATCGATATATTTGTTATACTATAATTTAAATAGACATATTTTCACATGGTTGTGTATATCATATAAAAAATCTTACCTTTTGTTGTACTAAACTTTTAGAGGTTATATTTAATTTTGCTTACACACAATAGAAAATTACGATAAACTTGGTACATATATATCTTAATAAAAAGATGATGTTTAAGAGTTTATTACATACAAAATATATATATTTTTTCAAAAAATATACATACAAAGTAAGACATATATAGAAAATGTTAGGTGATTTTAACACTATGTAACTTAAATGTCTTATCATTATGCAATTATAGATCATGAATCATAATTTAATAAGTAAAATATAAAATTACATGACTAATTTACCCTTCAATTAAGTTAGGTTCCATAAAATTAGTTCATATTTCTCCAACATATGTAGTTGTATACTTGAATATATTATGGTATCATATGCAATACTGTTTTATTTATCTATTGTACAAAACAAAATCTATTATGTTAGTATGAATGCCAATTTATCAAATTACTCTAAACAATTTTCAGTTGTTAATTATCGTTTCGTCCCATATTGAATTTCTCTCTAACATATCTTATATGTTTAACATGCATAGTTACTTACTTAAAATCTTAGTTTTAAAGTTTTATGCGATTTAATTCGGTCCGAAAGCATATATAATAATTGTAGTGATAAACAAAAGATATAGAAACTATAAATTATGTTATGAGGTAAATATAATCTTACATAAGTTGAAGGAGAAAAAGGAAAATATATTTATGGGAGAAAATTAAAATTTGAAGATCAAATGTAATTTATATAAATAAAAGGGGGGTAAATAAAAATTTGTTAGGGATGTAAAATAGAAGTTCAAATGAATAGTGTATTTTTTTGTAAATATATTAGTTAAATCTAATCTTATATTAAGTTGAAGAAGAAAAAGAAAAATATATTTATGGAGAAAAATAAAATTTGAAGGTCAAATGTAATTTATATATATAAAAGAGGGGTAAATAAAAATTTGTTAGGGGTGTAAAATATAATTTGAAATAAATAAAAGGGGGGTAAATAAAAATTTGTTAGGGGTGTAAAATAGAATTTGAAATGAATAATGTCATTTTTATGTAAATTGATTATATGTATAATATATGTATAATACAATGTCTTTTTAATCGTTTCATCATTTAAGAATGAAAATATGAATGAAAATATTGAATACGAATTCACTTGGTTTTTTTATGGGTAAGCTATTATGCACCTACAAATGTGAGATTTGCAAGTATACATATTCATTGCCAAGAAAAATACTTGATTTTACAAAAAATTGAAGAGATTTAATATTATTATATGTGTTAAGTTGTTAACTAATCAATAACTTGGAAAACAGACTCACGGATTTTTCCATCACACAAGGCCATATGGCCCATATCAAGTTATCAACCACACCGGCCCTACTTTGGTTAAGTTAGACATCTAACAAGAAAATTATGACAAAGACCAATATGAACCACACCCTACTTTGGTTTAATAGCTTGAATAATGTTACTATATATCCATGTCGATCACAAATCTCTATATATTTTTTATAAATAAAAGTCTAACTTCGACAAAATCTATTAAATATTTTTTTATTGTTGACTACCCCCTTCCAATGGGTTCTGAAGATAAAAATCCTTTATTGGCCCATAATTTGACCACCCTCCCAGTGGTATACGATGGTAATGAATATGAGAGGCATCGGTCATTACACAGATCTTATATCATAGATGCATAGTGGCAATGGTCCTGTGTTGCGAGGGAGGTCAGGCGGTGGACTTCTCCTGCAAGGGGAGGTAAGGCGGCGGTGGTGATGGATTGAGAGAGGGAAGTAAGGAACGACAGATAAAATGATGGTGGGAGAGGCTATTGTTTTGGAGAGAAAGAGGAAAGGGGGTGTTGTTTAATAATTATTATAATAATAATTATTGATTTTAAATATTAAGAAAATAAATAACTAAAAAAGGAGAATAAAGGAGAATGGGCAATTTAAAGAAGTTAACTTACCTGGTTAACAGATCTACACATATTAAAGCGGTAGTTAAATGATAAAGTTTACAATTAAAAAAAAACTAAATCTACATATCACGAACAGTTAAAATGACCATATATGAAAGGGTTGTAAAGGGGGGGTATAAATAGAAAAACCCTTGTTTTTTTACAGTAACAAAGGAAGAGAAGGAATATTGGGAAGGTGAATATCAATATTAGGTTTTAATAGGTAATAATTATATTTATTTATAGAAATTATTAGAGGAAATTATGAGGGGTCAATTCAGATTGTAAAGGGGGTATAAATAGAAAAGCCCTATAGAAATCAAATGTTTATCATTCATAGCTTACCACGTGCATCTTTTATAGGGTATGCAACGTCTGTAATTGTATCAAGACGAACAATAAAATTCAACACTTTTACTTGCTTGCACATTTCACAACATATACATATGAGCACGCCATAACTTCAACTTATATCTACCAATTGAAAAATTCTTGTGAACATCTTGGAATTTGTTTTTTTTAAACATCAAACATCTTGGAATTTGTTAAAAGATGATTTGAAAAGTCTTGAAAGATATCTGAGTTTGTTCCTAATAAAATAAATATCTCTGATGATCATAAGATTATAGAAAACGGTAACAGAGAATAGTAAAAAGATAGATAATTTGATTAATTATTTACATATATATATATATATATATATATATATATATATATATATATATATATATATATATATATATATATTTGGCGAGTAACTTTTTCAAATACATCTTTTTAATATTTTTTAAAAAGAAACAAAACATTAATTGTTCCTCAATATTATCATCAAGACGTAAAACATATTCAAATTCTTTTCTTCTATAAAACATGATAATTATAACTCTGACTCTCATTCCAGATATAATATATTTTAATTCAGAACTTTTTATGACCTGATTAAATATTAAGTTGAACTAAATATTAAGGTCCATAATCAAGATATAAACCAAATTCATGGAGGACTTTGTATTTATTCTTAATCATGATCATTGTTTAAAAATTTGAACATGATGCTACAAATTATGTGATGACGAGGGTAAAAAGATATCGAAAAATTTAATTATAATAATATACAAAGATCACAAGATATCACCCTCTTGGGGTCTAAAATCATAACTTTAGCAGTATAATTTGTAACAAATTCGATTAGATCATAGTTTACTCTAAAGAAAATTGTTAAAGTAGTAAATCTGTTTTAAAAAGAACATTTTGTTTACGAATGTTTATGTAAGTTAATTTTTGAAAGCAAGTTATTTAAATGTAATGAAAACAGTTAAGCAAAAAGACTCTGTGGCCCAATGGATAAGGCGCTGGTCTACGAAACCAGAGATTCTGGGTTCGATCCCCAGCAGAGTCGTTAAAACAAAATGTATATTTTTTCCTTTGCATAAACTTTTGAAAGGTCGATTTCAACCCAGAATATCAGATTATGAAAAAAGATTTTTTTTCCTTATATTTGCTCAACATAACAAGTTAGATGTCACTTTAAAAACTACTCATAAATCTATACCTTTTGATTATAGCAGAATTAGAATCCATAATCATAGGAAACAACTTTTCAACACAAATTTGAACCATCGTAACACTATATCATACAAGTTAACATCTCATTGATAACTGTTTCGTCATCATCTAAAAGTGTTTGAAATCGTTTTAATTCTAAAAAGATATATTCTTATTACGATACTATACAAAATTTAATATATTAGTTATAAAAATAAAATAACAACTAGAGTACATATCCGTGTGATATATGGGTTGGTTTAAGAAAATAATAAATATTAAATATTATTAAAAAGTATTAAATATTTATTAAACACGAAAAAATAGAATTTAAAAAATGACGACAGACAACAATAACAGCCAGATCAATAGTGGAATCCTTGACGTGAGGTTGAGGACAGACACGAGGGAAGAAATATGGTATAATGAAACTTAAAAACATGATTGAATTTCTTGTACAAGCTATCAATTATTATTGTTAAAATTAGGGTAATAAGCCCAAATAATTACTGGTTATAACTAAAAAATTAAAATAATTATTAAATGTTTTAAAAAGCTAAAATTAGAAATTTATTTATGCATACCATGATTGTATCACTATTTTTTGTACAACTTATCGATTATTATTGTTACAATTAAAGCAATAAGGCCAAATATTTATTTGTTATAGATAAAAAAATTTAAAAAAATTATAAGATATTTTAAAAAAGTCAAAATAAAAAATTTGGTTAAATATGATATTTTGAAATGTTATAAAAGGTAAATATGATATTTGTAAATTAAGGTGGAAAATATGGTATTTTAAGGTTTAAGTAAAGTAATATACAAAATTTCTTTGATAATTTCGATTAAATTTTGACTTAGCAAAGTCAAAATCGAAATTTTAATTTTGATTAAATATATGATCAAAATTACCAATTAAATTTGTTTAATTAAATAAAAGTTAAGATTATCTAAATTTTTTTATATATGTTAGTTTTTTATTTATATTAGAAGAAATCTTTCCTCCCGTTTCACAAAGGCCTCGGATCTCTAGCATTAGACAATGAATGAAACAAAGGCTAGTTTAGTTAGTAGAGTTCGATGCATACAATCTTGTTGGCTCAAGTTCAAGCCTTGCTCATTGTTTTCTTTTTCTTCTTCTTTTTACATGAGAAAGAATGCAAAATGATTTTAAGGAGCTGTTTTTTGTTATGAAAATATGGAATATTGGTTGTAAAGCATGATGAGGGGTGTATTTGTTAGATGTATAATATTCAAATAACAAATTGCAGATCCATTTAGCTATATAAAAAAATCCCCGATTCCTCATTGGCTCATTGTTTTTCATTTTGTTTGGATTGGGCTTAATAACCTGGCCCAATCACTCATACCAAAACTGCAAACTGCAAATGCAAACTATTATTGTCTGGCCCCATAAAATACATGTTGTTTTACTCTAGTCCAATGTTTTACCATCCTCTTACTTCTTAACTCTTGGGAGATGGGCAAAATCGGTCCTGGACCGGTCCTGGACCACAGCCGGTCCGGTCCGGTCCGGACCTAGTCGGTCCCGGGCCGGTCCGGTCCTCGGCGGACCGGTCTTCGCGTAAGACCATTTCGATAAATTCGGTCTTCGGACGGTCCTAGACCACTTCCGGACCGGTCCAAGTCCGGACCGGTCCGACTTCAGTCCTGGACCGGTCCGTTTTTCGTTCGGGTATTTTCCGGTTCGGTTTAGACATTTCCGGATTTTTTTTAGTATCGTTTTAAAATTTTCCGGTTTTCGATTCGTTTTTTTGTTTGAAAAAAAAGTGACTTGTTAATTTAAAAAAATATGGTATTTATAGGGAAATTTTCGGTAAAAAAAAAAAAATTTTTTTTGAAAAACTAGCCGTTGGGACCGGTTGGGACCGGTCTTGGACCGGTTTTTTCAAAAAATACCAGTTGAACTCTTGGACCGGTCTGGACCGCGTTTGGACCGGTTCGGTCCTGGACCGGTCTTGGACCGGTTCGGGTTCTGGACCGGTCTTGGACCGGTTCGGACCGTTTCTTTCACTTTCGGTCTTGGACCGGCTCGACTCTTGCGGTCTTCGTTGGACCGGTCCGGTCGGTCCTCGGGGCCCATGTCTCTCTTGCTCCTAATAAGTTAGCTCTCATAAATATTCAATATAATAGTGTATTATTAACTTGTAATAAGGTCGTAATGAAATGGAAAGAAGTGACCTAAGATGTCATTACGTATGTAAAAATGATACAACATAAACAATACATTACACTAGTGCACACGAAATAGTCAAAGACGAGTCCTTCATCATTCTTTATCATGGGGCGGCATCCTACTCCGTCCCTCTCTTGATCCATCATCGTCAAGGCCGCTCTTCATGACTTTGACGCCCATGACGGGCTTTTCTCTTTACAGTTCAAACACAAGCTTACAGTGATAAATTCAAAATGGAAACATTATATCTTATATAAATCACACACCATTTCTTATCTTTTTTCTCTTAAAAGTTGTCGATCTCTTCTTCACACAAATCATTACACAAAATGAACTTTTCAAACGTTTTTCAAAAAAATTACGTGAACACTTTGCTTCGCCTATATTAAGTTTTCCAAGGAATTGTATACATAGAAACAATTACTAGGATTTTTTGTCTGTTTGGGCGGAGTGATAAGAACGCAACTTTCACTATGCATTCCTTGAGGTATCATATTCTTCTCGCACATGAAGAATCATTAAGATATATATCTTTTAAACAACGCAACACACGTATTCTAAAATTATTCTTAAACTATATTTTTTTATACACAACCATACTAGAACTCATGATCATAAAATGTAATAAATATCATTGGTACATCATAAATAGGGAGGACTGATGAGTCCAACGACCACATGTAGCGGACCTTCCAGCCTTATTTTGTCTAATTTTCTACAAATATTTTATATTAACAAATTTTAAAATTATGTAATCTGCTAATAAAGTACACTAATTCTGTACAATTTGTTTTACTTTATATTTTTAAAAGTTAGCCTTCTCTTTTGGCAGTAACAATTTTATAACGGTTTATATTTTATTGAAAACATTGTCGTATCTAAATTTATATATGAATTTTTTTATACATGTACATAAAAGAAATTACGTAACCAATAAAGATATAGAATATATATAGGTAGTTAATTATAGGGTAAATTACATGAAAATACAATAAATTTCGTCCTAGTTATTGATGTATACAATCAATTTTTATCTTAAAAACAATACAATTAACTTTCATAATCTTTTCATTATATGCAAGTTACTGTATACGATTAAATTTATGACAAAGTTTATTATATACAGTAGTAAGAAAAATCAAACATAAAAAAATGTTGTTTGCATAAAACTTGAAAATTCAGCTTTATTATTTAATTTATAAGAAATTTTTTAAATAAATGACATTCATAAGTTACTTTCATTTATACAAAAATAAGAGCAACTGATGATGGAAAAGCCTTAACTAATTACTTTCATAAAACTTTTTATTTAACTTACAAAATGTTAAGTTATAGGACAAATGACAGAGAAAGATAACATATATATTAAAATTTGTGAATAAAAGTAATGTTATTTTTTTGTGCCGAAAAAGATTATAAATTTTAATTTGATATAAAAAAAGGTGTAAAATTCAATTTTGCATAAAAAGAGATTATAAATTCCAATTTGTAATTAAAAAGAGTATCATGACATGCTAAAAATTGGTCAAGATTCCATTTTTTGTTAGAAATAAAAACTTATGATCATTTCTTGACCACATATATTGGACGTTATCTTTATTGACAAATTTCAATATTTTACCTTTCTCGACAATTTACCTTAAGTTATATTTATTTGTTGGTTGGAAAATAAGAAATACAAACTATTAATCAGAGTAATTGTTGTACAATATATGTTCTTGTTTTCACAGCAACGAGCGGAGTAAAGAAACTTTGTTTACACTTGTTTCATATGTTTTATTTTTGAGAAAAAAGATACTATTTAAAGGGAAAGAAAATTCATGTTTCCGCATTTTTTATAAGAAGAGGAGCGCAAGAATTTAAAAAATAAAATCTCATAGATTTAAGAAGACAAAAGTAAGAATTTTATAAGTTTTCACTAATGACCAAATTGCTTTCGATTACAACTAATAATTTTCGTTGAATACTAACACATTATAAAATGTCTCATTTTTCCTTTTCATTCTTGAAAAATTATATTTGATAGATGTGTTTAATAAAGTCCTTGTAAAAACATAGTCCTAAAATTGTAAAATGCAATCACAGGTTATCAGATAGAATCACATGTAATTTTGTAAAGCATCACATGTGAATTACGAAAATACTCCTCTACCCAAAATTTAAAATGTAAACTGGGCTATTTATACTCCAAAGGCTAAAATTACTCTATTAGGATTATGACTTAATCATTGACTAAATTGAATATTCTTTTAATATAGTAATCTATACAAACAATGTTTTGGTTGTTTTTAGATAGATTGTGGAGACAGAGGATTAAGTGGAGCTGGTGAAGTGAAATGAAAATTAAAAGGAGCCCAGATTGATCAAGAGCCTTGAGAACAAATGAGCCCAAACAATATAAGCCATTAGGCCCGTTTTAGGCCTGTTTCTCCTGAGCCCACTCAAGTCAAAAATGGAACGAACAGGGGCCGGTTCTCTCTCGAAAAAGTAAAAGGCGCAGCGGAAGCGGATGTAAGCAAAGCCTTTCTTTTTTTTTTCTCTCCAGAAGTCGTATACATAAAAAAAGACACCTCCGATGAGTTTTGAAGATTATTGAATCTTTATAGAGTAGACTGTTAAAGAGTTTTCTAGAGTTCTTGCTTTGGATTAATCTTGTGATTGTTTGACAATTCTCTTCTACTTGAGAATATAAAATAAAGTTTTTTTGTTAATTTCTTTTTCTTCTAACTCCGAAAGATAACAAAATTATTTGAGTTAAGATTCTCTCATGTTTGGGTCAAACATGATTCATCATGTTCTCTCATGTTTACTCTCATAATCATAAACATGAGAGTGAGTCCCTTAGTTTTGTCAATAATAAGTCTTCTTTGTAGGGTCAGCTCACATATTTGTGAGAGAACAGATAAAGCTTACTACTATTTACACATGTCAAATCATTTACACACATTTTTGAATAAAGCTTTTTTACCCATAAACATCGCATCATATAGAAATTAGAATCATCCCATGATAAATCATATTTAACCAAACATAAAAAAATCTTAATCCAAAATATAATATTTTTTCTCTAGCTTTCTTTTTTTAATATACTTTTCATCTATTTTTCAAAGTTAAACAATACACAAAGTTGAAAATGAAAATAATCATTTTTCACGTGACTTAATTACAAAGAATCACTTTAAGTTTACCTTTTATGATTTTCTTAGAGTCTCCATTACTCATATTACCTAAACGTTTCTTTTTTTTTTCTTTAAGTTTTTGCAAAATTCAACAAGGTTCTTTAAGTTATGATAACATTTTTGTTAAGAAGAAATTAGCAAATATCATTATAATAGCTAAAAATAAACATAAATAATCATATTTATAAAGTAGCAAAAGTATCGGAATTTTATTCGGATAATTCATTGTATACCTAATTTCCTATTACGGTATTACCTTTTAAGTAGATATCAACACTAACGATCAACAGTCAACTACTAAATTATTAATATCCACCGATCAATCATTACCTCGGTAGTCGCACCCAAAGCAAGAGCACCTTAGCCTTTATTCTAAAAAGGAAGGAAGTTGATTCTTTCACTTATAAATTTGATTCATTCACTAAAGGTATAATACCTTTGAAGCTATGTTATAAGTTAGTTAAGCATGAGTTTGTAGTAGATGAATCAACTTTATAAGTATAAATATTATTTCCCAAAAAGGAAATTCACTACCATTTGTCCCAGCAAGAGTAGCAATAAAATGTGATATCACCTCTTATATTATTTTTTATTTTTTTATCTTTTACCCAAAACCAAGTATCAATCGTTATAAATTAATCAAAACAACGTAAATATTTTATCTCTCTTTTCTCTCCATAAAAAAATAAGAATTGCTAGCTTACTTGGAGTACGAAGCCGAAGAGGGTAGAAAATGAAGGGAACCCTATGGGGGTAGCGGTATTTCCGATAAACCCAAAGCAAACCCAAATTTACCTGAAAGAATCAGGATGACCGCTACGAACGACTTTATCCTACTACTTATTTAAAAAAACATTAGTTTAACACTTGTGTATAAATACGGACATATTAAAAAAATTAAATGTTTTTATTGTTAAACAATATAATTTTGTATAGTAAAATATATAAAAAGAATTGCAATAATTAACACATGAGCATTGTATTCTCCACCAATAATGCATTTTATATAGTGATATGAATAAACGACAAGACTTTTTAATTAGGTTTAATGAAATACGTAATAATATATGAAATAAATAATATGTGATTATGGAATAAGTATATAAATTTATACGAAATGTACAGTTAGATATATCATTAAAGACATCCATGAAGTTCTTTTGTCATTTGCAATTGATACTTCTTACTACTCTGCTAAACTATGCTTTCTTGTTTTTCCTTGAAGACTGTCCAATTGAAGTTCTCTTTGAAGTTGGTGAATATTGTATTTTATCCTTCATAATTAAAAAGTAAACAACAAAGAAGAATGGTTTCTTTGCAAATGTATATGTGAAGAAAAAAAACAATTATTATATGTGAATCGTAGCAGCTTGAATCGTGATGATATCAATCGGTCTTCATTATAGAAAACAAAAATGATTAAAAAAACAGGCACCGAAAATGATATGTTATGGTGCCATTTTTGAATTTTGATTCTTAAAACAAAATAGTATCATAAAGTGGGCAATGAAGATTTATTGTTTTAATTTAATCAAATTAGTCCACGTCTTTACATAAATAATGAAGAAAAAATATATCTATTATATGATTTAAATAAATCTTTTTTGTTAAAATAACATTTTAGTGATAACAACTAAATCAAATACAAATAAAAAACTTGAACACTATGCAAGGTTTAATGTTTTTGATATAAAAACAACTAAATTCAAAAATAACTAATATATATTAAAAAATTAAAGATACGAATTTCATAAAAATAATTTTGTCACTCCTATTGATTTTAACACTTGTCTTGATATTATAAATAAAATAACAAGTAAAAGGATTTATAAGAGAATATAAAAGAAATCGGTTTATGCACATCCACAACCATGGTCGCTTTCTCTCTGGTTTTCTTAATTTCATTTCACAATGCGTTGAAGTTGAATTCGTTGTTATCATACTATATCGGCCAGCATATTAATACACAGATGATTTCATCTTATCCGTGCAATATGGTAGTGGCCTATAGTCTATGTTCGGCAGGATCTCTAAGTTAAAAAATGTAAGAGTATGAAATTCATGTAATATGGTATGAGTAAATAGTCTTCGTTCGATGTTATCATTTTTTTCCTATCAACTTTGTTATTATTTTTTATTTTAAAAATCAATAAAATAAGAAAAAAATATTTAATTTTTAAAATAAGAAAGTAATAGAATATAGTCCGAAAAAATATGTTAATGTGAGTGATTTAATAAAAATTTAAATTAATTAAATTGTCATGTCATGTGTAATGAGTTATTAAAGTAACAATTGTATGTTTTGGTGTTGTAATCCTGTAAATCTTTGAACTATTTGGAGATGATTAACTAAGCTATTGATGCAAGTGTTGTATTATATATTTACATAAAAACATGTATGAATTGATTTTTGTCTCGAAAAGCATATATAGTGCTTACAAATTTAGTCTTTAACGTTTTTTATAATGATAATGTTAAATATTTTATAATATAATATAAATATCTATTCTACTATTACAACTTTAATAGTATATTTTTTTATAGGGAACGTGTTATAAAATTGGTAACATAGCCCAATATAATGGATTTGTATTAGGTTCTATGTAAAGATAAGTCGATAAGATGTTCTACATCTAATACTTTAACACTTCCAGGTTTTAAGGCCTCCTATTATAAAAAAATACAAGTAATTGGCTATTCTATGTTTTGAATTTTAAAAACACAATTTGTAAACAACTAAGCTATTTTTTTATGCAAAAGGAAAAGAAATAAGCCATGTTTTAGGGTTTTTGAAGTGCTAAACGACTTTTGCCATGTGTAATATTTCTTTTTTGACCGGCCTCACGAGAGTAATTTCTAATAATTTTTTTGTTTTCCGTTTTAATTCTTCGGTCAGTTTGCGCACTTGTCATCGTGTATTTATAGAAACATGTTTAATTGTTTATACAAAGATAACGATTAGGATTGAAAATCGTTATAATTTCTACCATGAATTTGATTTACTATTTAATATCTAATCAACTTTAGTATTTAAATAGATGCAAGGAAACAAGAACTTGAGTATGTTTTACAATAATTTTAATTTAATTAGTTTTACCAAACATACTATTTGTTCGTTATTTGTTATATTAAAAATTAAATAAAAAACAAATAATCGGGTATTAGTAAAAAATCCAATAACATCATAGGGAATCCCACCCGGAGAGAAAGAGAGAGCCGCCTCACGATACTAGCAATGTATGACGTAGGCCCAAAGCCATTCTCCCGCATTCTCGTTGGTCAATAATTATATCTTCTATCTCCGGTCGTGACTAGAGGTGTATATCTTCGGATTTTAATCTGATCCGGATCAGATTTTTTCGGTTTTATTGGGACCGGATTTTCGGATTGTAACCGGATTTTCTCGGACAAAGGTGTAACCGGTTTCGTACGGATTAAAACCGGATTTTCTCGAAAAAAAGTGTAACCGGTTTCGGATCGGATTAAAACCGGATCGGATTGGATAAAACCGGTTAAATCCGCTCCGGTTTTATAAAAAACCGGTTCGGATAGTTTTTGCACAAAATCGGATATTCCGATTTTTTGTGCACCTCTAGTCGTGACTGCTACACTATTTATATTTATGTACACAATAACTATATTTTTTTATATTTTATCTTTCTATTTATTTAATAATTAACAATATAATTACTGATTTTTTTTCTCATTTTATTTATTGATTTCTTAAACTTATCTTAATTATATAGATAAAATTATATGTTTAATAAAAAGATATTAAACTTCTTCTTTTACACTTAGATCGATAACTTTTCAATTCCTTATTTCCAACAACGACACGAGTTTTGGATTATTTCTATTATTCTTATTTTCTAACGGTGTTCAAATACATTTTTTTCTTTGTAAATTAAAGAACACACACTTAAGTTTAAAAAAGAAATCGTATCTTTATATAAAAAACAAAAACGCATTAATATACTCATATAAATGATTTGCGACTATAACACCTAACATGTGTTAACAGTAAATGTCTTTTCCTCATAATACAAAACTAAAAACTACACTTTAAGTTTTTAACAAGGTATTCATTTTAAGTAATTAATACATTTTTAATTTTTATAAGCCCATTTATTTCGTTTTATTTTTCCACAATTCCAACTACTTTTTCTATTTTAATTCATAATAACTTATAAAAAACGAGATTACTTAAATTAGCATGAATAATAAACCCTTAAACTTAGATCATGCTCAAAGTAAACAATGAATTACAAATACACACTTTAAACATGGAATTAATTATATATGTAATTCAGTGAAGAACGAGAGATTTTTCAACATCGATCGGATTATTTATCTTTGGAATGAGGTTTCCGTGTTTAATTTCCTAAAAACTAATCTATGCAAATTAATTAATTACTGTAGTAAAGAAACAGAAGGATGATCACCGTAATTATTCTCCATGATCAAAGCTCTGGTTCTTCTCTGCATGCTAATCAACACATTATGCCATGTGTTCACCCTTGAACTAGCCCTAATCGGCAGTATTCCAACATTCATTTCTCCTAAATCGTCAACCCTAGCTTCAATTACATCGCCGGCCGCCGCACCGTCCAACAACCAGATCAAACAGTAGCAGAAACCTTTCGTGATTTCCGAATCGCTATCGACTCTAAATCTCATCGATCCTTGGACGTCCATCACTACCTCCAGCCACACCTGAGCGGTACATCCGGTGACTCTGTTTGATTCCACCTTACTTGACTCCTCCAACTCCGGGAGGAGGCTCGCGTAGTGTATCAATCGTTTCACCCGGTCGATCGGCTCCGGTAACGACTTGAACTCGGAAACGAGGATATCTAGCTTTTCCGCGACGCTGAGTGTCGTCGGGGAGTATAGAGGCGCTGGTGGCGTAAGATGGGAGATTTGGAGTGATCCGGTGGAGATGGAGCGTGGATTAGATTTGTATTGGATGCGCGGGGGGTTAGGGTTTGAGGAATTTGGTCGTAGTGATGGTGGTGGAAGAATAGATGAGCGTGTTGGTAGTCTGAAGCAGCAGGCGGCGGAGGAGACTGCGCCGGTTGAGGTGGAGGAGTTCATTTGAGAAGGTGGTTAATCAGTAGTGTTTAGTGACAGTTGTTAGGATGAGAATAAAGGGCGGTGGTGATTGTGGGTGGTGACGGTTGTGCGACGGAGATGGAGAGGGCTGAGGAGAAGGAAAGAGATGGATCCTGGAAGTGAGGAGCATGTGTGTAAGAAGAAGAGTGGAATGAGTATATTAACAATTAATAGGATTTTTATGGAGCAAATCAGAAATACAAATATATATACTAGGATTAAATAAAATATTAATGGTTAAACTTAATAGAAGTTATAGACAATATTTAAAAAAAAAAAAATTTAAGAAAATTGTAGTGGTGATAAGAATATTCTAGGTGGATTCTCACGTTTAGTCGCAAAAATATATATAATTAATGAAAACTCATTCATTCCGTTAACAAGATTCCTAAAAGAGAAATATTATCATACTTTATTATTTTTATACTTAGTCCTATTTATTTAATGTATAATATGTGTAATGAAATAATTCTTTTTTCTTATATTATTTTTTGATTTTGATATTTACTTAGATCAAGTGAGTAGTAGTATAAATAGAAACAAAAAGTAGAATAATAATAATTTCTCTTCGTAAAATGAAAGATATGTTTATCTAACTCATATATATTTAAGGGGGTGAGGTTAAAAAACTATCGAAGTCACAAGATTGTAGAAAATATTGAAATCGAAGGTCGACGTGGGCAAGAGGAGACATCATCATCGGCATAATATTGGCAGAAGAAGAAGCAAGGTTATTGTGAAAATAAAAATAGGATGGTTAAAAAATAAGAGGGCAAGGAGGGTTCTTTTTTTTCTTTGACGAAAGGTGAGTTGAATGTGGTTTGTCCCACCCATCGACCCATTATGTCGTGTCGACGTCATCGCTTACATTATCAATTTCAATTTGGGCTCCCACCAAAGAACTATTAATTTACAATTACTATACTTTCTTAAATATTTTATTATCTATCAAATCTGCGTATTTTTCAGTTGGTTGTTCGCTACTATCTAATTATTTAACCCAAACCAATTTTGTTCTTTATTACATAACATAATTCATAATCAAAATCAAAATCAATAAGGCTATGTGTTATACATATCTTTCATCTTTCATTACCCACAACCACATCAGCGCCACATCAGCTTTCTTTCCCTTCCCCTTTCCTTACCCCCAACTAGTGTTATACC
Source organism: Pulicaria dysenterica (assembly GCA_947179395.2). Classification (NCBI taxonomy): domain Eukaryota; kingdom Viridiplantae; phylum Streptophyta; class Magnoliopsida; order Asterales; family Asteraceae; genus Pulicaria; species Pulicaria dysenterica. The sequence goes on along the minus strand of OX359290.1, from coordinate 104,262,497 downwards.
CATCTTTCATCTTTCATCTTTCCCCTTTCCTTTTCCTTTTCCTTTTTTAATTTTATTTTTAATTTAACAATTAATTATTTAACTAAATAACATTTTATTTAATAACGAAAAATATAAATTAATTAAAACTATTATTTCGAAAAATATAAATTCATTTAAATAAAAACTTAAAACATTACATATTTTTAATTTAAAGCTAAATTCTTAAATTCTAAATAAAAATTAAAACATTACATAATTTAAACTTAAAACTAGACAATAAAATATAAATATCTAAAGCGGTGGAATATAGAGAAGAAGAGAGAAATATGGTGTAAAAAAATAAAGAGTATGTTGTATATATATAGAGAGGGTGTGGAATTAAAAAAAAAAAAATAGAAAACGCCTATATTTTAAAAAGATAACCGTTGGAGGGGGGGGGGGGGGGGGTGGGGGACGGTCGATTGCGCTCGGGTAAAAAGAGCCGAGGCTCCACTGCCGCACCAACTCCCGAAGAGGGGGAAATTGTGTTCCCCAAAGTCCCGATCCAACTTTCGCCGGACCAGAAGCTTTACCCGTGGTGTAACGCCTAGCCTAATAATAATAATAATAATAATAATAATAATAATAATAATAATAATAATAATAATAAGGGGTTATAAACTCGCGCATTGTGACGGATGTTTATATAATTTGATAAGTTTTGATAATAATAGATAGTATAAAATATATGTCTATTTACTGCATAACTTTTAAGTATTTTTTGATAATAATTATAATAATAATTGTAATAATAACAATAATAATAATAATAATAATAATAATTTTTTACTAAAAGACAAAATCTTGTCCTCACTAAAGGACAAAAAAATTCCCTTCAAAATGTAATAGAATAATAATAATAATAATAATAATTGTTATTACTATCAATAAAGTGGTTTTAAAAAGTAATCCTACGCTATTATAAATTAATGAATTTTGTAGATTTTGCTCCTCCTATTTATATATTTACTTGACTCAACTACACAACACCCACTGTAACATCGTGTTTCACGAGCTTAAAATTAGCGCCAATTTAAACTTTTTAAACTGATTTATCAAAAGCTTGCAGCGGAATTAATCACCATTTACAAAATATCAGAAGGTTATCTGACTAGTTAACATTTAATACAACAGGTGTTACCGCAACTAATAACCGACCATCGGATCACAAGCATATAAACAACAATTAGTGTTCCACAAAAAGGCACCTACTATAATTACCCACGAGTAATCCCAGCTCACCAGACCACCAGTCACTAACCTGCGAAAAAGGGAAATCTTGCACCGTTAGTTACAACTAGCTAGTGAGCACCAATTTACACATAAGCATCAATAAGCATGCTAACACAAAACAGGAACAGCACACAAGGCTATCCTATCACGTCATTTTGCGCCAACGTGTCGGTAAGAGTCATATCTCGCAGGGTAATCAGTCCTGCTCAACGACCCTAACCGGGGATATCAGCAACAACCATCCGCACTGGTGGAGGAGCGAAGAGCAGTCCACCCAGCGCGTTACGGAGTCAGATCAACTCAACCAGTTCCGGTTTGTACCGAGAACCCCATTTCATGACCAGTTCCGGCTTACGCCGAGAACCCCATTACATAACCAGTTTCGGCTTACGCCGAGAACCCCATTTTCGTCAAGGAACGGTGGCCTGCAGAGCCGTCACTAAGCGTATACACTCGAGTGCCGTTAATGCCCCACTTTCAGACCCTATCGGGCCCCAGGGACCAGCCTACACGGCTAACCTTAACCAATCCCAGGAACTGTGGTACAGTCCCCCAATTGTCCGGACATATATTCAATAACAGATAACGAATCCAATTACATGCACAATACAATAATCTAACATAGTTGATCCAATCAGGATCCAATTACATGCATATACAATATCACATTATCTTCTACTCATACTTGATGAGCATAATACAAGATTACACTTTAAGTATAGCATACAGTCATCACATAAGTCATAATACTACACGGGTCTATCTCGCATCACTTCACTTATCTATCGTCACTACCATTTAATCATCGTACACATCATCATCTAACATGTCAATTCATAACATACCTCGAGCGCGCACATGTATCACACACAACAGTTAGCCCTACTTACTGAGTCTCATGGGAAAACCGGTACTCACTTGGAGTCCTCACTAGGCAAATACGCCACTCGTGCCTTCCGGTTCCTCAAGTACACCTAACACATCATATACACGCTTGGTTATCATTTACACATAGCACACTCAGGTCAGAATGCAAGCTAAACAAGCTGTCAGAACTGGACTACTGCTTGCGATCGCAAGGCAATGTCTTACGGTCGCAAAGGCCCCCTAACCACATCCCTTACGATCGCAAGGCTACCCCTTGCGGCCACAAGAGGCCTTTTCCTATAAACCAATGCCTACGATAGCAAGGGTAATCCCTTTTTCCCGCAAGCATGGTTCCAGGGTTGGTTACGATCGTAAGTTACGTACCTACGCTCGCAAACCTCATTTCCTTCGCCCGTGGGCGGTAACATCACTTAGAACATATCCTTACGGTCACAAGGGCCTTACCCTGCGATCGCAAGGATCACAGACAACCCATGCGACAACATGCACATGCCATCCCATTTTAACTAACGGGGATATTTACGGAATCATTACGCGAAACCGTTTAACACTTTATCACTTTTACTCGTTAATCCTAACTTCCACATAACACCTCATATATCCACTTTAACTAACTAAAACGTTAAACAACCATTAAAATACTTATTTAAAGTCAAGGTACAACCATTTGAGCACGAAGTACAACTAGGTACTACTAGGCCCATTTTCAGGATGTTACACCCACAAACTTATGCACACATATATGTCTTGAACACATCTATGTATTTTAAAGGGATTTGTTTTTAGTTTTTGATTAACATGTTTAACCATGGTTACATTTTGATGATTAGGGAAACGGATTTTTAATTTAAATGTTTATTAATTAATGACTAACCAGGATCATCTTTGATTTGGTTAAAGAATAACAATGTTTATTGGTGCACTTAAACGTTACTTATTAATATTACAAATTGTTTTAAGTTTTAACTATTGCTTTCTTCTTTTGAAGGGATTGATAAAAAGTTAAAATAGGATTCTCACTTTAGCAAGCTCTTGAGATAGTCGAGGTATGGTTTGACATACACAATCTAACCATTTCTTCAGTTGTTTTATACATCTATGACTATCCAAGATGTATACACTCAATGAGGATGGAAACTAAGGGGGTGTTTGTTTTAGCTTAATTTTTGGGCTTTAGCTTTTTAACTTATTTTATGGGCTTATCAAGTTTTAAGTGTTTCTGTGTTTGGATAGGCTTATTAGCTTAAGCTTATTAGCTTATTTTTGTGAAAATAAGTCCATTTTCATAAGTCATCTTGTCTTAGCTTATTTTCTAGGATGTGAGCTTATTTTAACACATTGACCATTCTATCCCTCTTTGACACCCTATTTAACACACAAATAATGAAATGATGTTCTTTTTGGTCATTTTCATTAATAAGTCAAGTCAACCACCTTTTAAGCTAATCCAAACACCTTTTTTCTCAAAAAATTATAAGCTCATAAGCTTAAACAAAAAAAAAAGCTTAAACAAACACCCCTAAATCTCTGGAGACTTTCCAAACACCTATCCACCGGACCTCTTTGGATGGTAACAAATAAATCTAACACATTTCCTTTCAAAATTAAACCCGAGACCTTTTTACACCAGGTTCTAGAGATTTTTTTTAACTAAGAAAAGAAAAGAGAAGGGGAGGGGAGGAAAAGAAATAGAAGAATGAAAAGATTACCCCTCCAAATCATCCAAAGTTTGGGGAAAAAAAATTAAGAGGGAGATATAAAAGAGGTTACATATCTTTTTGTTATTTTCTCCTACTCATAAGATTAACACAAATGTTAAAATCAATAAAATAGATGATGAAAAAGAATTACTGAATTTCACATGACATCTTATAATAAAAAGTAAAAAAAAAAAGATAAATCATTTTTCAAATATATAAAAACTACCCCTCTCAATTCATCCAAACTCTTTCCCTCCCCTTCCCCAAAAAAAACCCAAGAATACGGAAGGATTGAGTGTAAACATCCCCACCGCAAACGTGCAAGCCAAAAAACGCCCATCATATGTCTTTTTCATGAACAAATTTATATTACCTTTGATTTCTACACCTACTAGACTACAAGTATAATCATGAATCTCCATCACTCTTTTGCTTTTTAAGTTATCATTAAAGCATAAGAAGCGTGTGTTTTATAACAAAGAAAAACAAAGCCTTGCTCTAATTCTTAAACAACCACCAACCTCGTTGAGATCGCTATCCACACAATTCGGTTTTTTCACCAAAAAACAAGTAACAATAATCATCCGACTTGAAAGTACAAATACACACGTCTTCTTGTTTGCAACACAACGCAACTAATAATTCAATAAGATGTGTCTACACCATGGTTTATAGGGCACAAGATATATAAGAATGCAAGTAACTTTTCTCCACATGTAAAACTAACCAAATTCAAATCAAATAACTAGATAACAATGATTCACAACTTCAAGATACAACAAACACGGGACGACGTGACCTTTTAAACTACTGTATCGCTACAAACAAATAATACGCTCTCACGAAAATACAAAAAGGGTACTGTATTTTACAAGAATGATTGATTTTGAACAGAAGATGCAAAGTATAGTGTTTCTTTTTGAATTTGCATCACTCATCCAAAATCACTCTTTCTTGCAAGAAGTTTCGCCTTTCGGCATGCTCACAAGAACAATGTGGTTAGTTCAACATGTTAATCCCCCCCGATAAGAGAGGGCTTCCAGGACTAATCTCCATTTACTTTTCCCTATATTAATTTACACCAACATTGTGAATCCACAATTATCGAGCTTGAAAGATTACAAGAAACCACAGTTTATCTATTTCCCCTGCTCTTAGCATCTTCTTATCTTTGTCCTATCACAAGTGTGCCAATACGTTCATTTTGCTTTCCGGACTGTAATTAAAAACTCGAAGATGAATGAATACCCAGCAAAGATCAAGATGTTACCTTTGATAATATGATCAAGCTTTGCACATGCAAGGGGTTAAAGGGTTTTCCCAAATGTCATAGTTGGGAAATGTTGCCTCTGGAAGTCCAGTGCGGGTCTGGTGGGTGATGACAACATCTTCAACAAAAGTAGCCCATCCCATGTAGGGGTCTCCCAGAGATTTTGAAAGCAGACCTTTATCAGGCTTTATGGATTTTTGGCGGTGACCCATGTACCTTCTCGCTCCAATTATTAGTTTAGCAAAGTTTCCTCCATGTGTCATCACAAAAACGTCTGATTTCAAGCATACCAAGAAATCTAAGGCAGCCAAACTTGTGACATGCTTTCTGAAGCCGTCTAATTCGTCTTTTGTTGTTAACTCCTCCTTTGTTACCTGTAACAAAATAAGAATCAGATATATTGAAAAGTACTTTGAGGGTCTGTTTGGTTGTTTTTATCTCAGACAGGTCAAATCCATAAATTTAGCTTAAAGGGGACAAATGGGTTCAAAGTCGCCAGAGTCTATTTTCCTCCTAAATCTTTTATTCAAGGATACATATTATTTTTAATGCAATGAGCTATTCACATTTTACCCGTATAAGCAACATACTTTTAATCAACTAATGCAACATGCTAGCTATTCCTTTTTATCATTTAATGCAACAAATTGCATAAATGTGTAAGTAAATAGTATGTAGCTTTTCTTGCAGTTAGCCCTTTTATAATCTTGAGCACCGCAATTATCATCAAGGATATTTTAAAAAAGGATGATGCATTAGTACTTAATCCAACCTGAGCCACCTGTTTTGACATATATCAAAAAAAGGAACCCTATTGATCCGTCACTCAATCTTTAAACACAGTCCCATCTCGCCACCAATAGTCTTAAAGTTGGAAAGAAATCTAAGGTATAAGTTTGAGAAGAGGTCCTTACAAGATTAGGGAACATATTCCTAAGTGGAGCCATTCGGTTCTGTCCACCATAGACCTGCCCGGAAGCAACATATATTTGAGTCTCTTTTGGATAGCCCATTGCCCGCAGCATCACTGCAACTTCCCCAGGCTCAAGAGGGCATCGTCCTTCTTTCCTTTTCTGTAGGGCAAGAGGCCATAAATGTGAACCATCCTGCATCACAATAACCTTTTGTCATCCTAGTTTCCTCTCTAACCAAACTTCTAATATCAGCATCATAACAAAATAGCAACAAGTACCTACAAACATTCTACAGCACGTCACAGAATAAGAAAAGCCATACGCTAAACAAAAAAAGAAACAAAGAATGATTTTTTTTTTGTAATTTAAAATCCAATGAGCCAAAAAGAGAAATTTTAAAACGTAGCTAAAGTGGAAAAGGATTAACAAGCTAAAAGCCACCAAAACTGTTTTGGAATTCAGATACTTAAATCCTGGTAAATCACTTTTTAGTATAAAAAAGAAAAAAACTAGATTACTATTTTAACAAAACTGGTTTTATAATCTTTTAAATATGGTAATTATTTATAAAATTTAAAAAATTGTCCAAACGCATTGATAGGTCAGCCGAATCCATTGGGAACTGCACTAAAAATAATCCATTTAGACCTGTTAACCCACCCACACTCCCCATTTTCCCACCTTTAGCGATTAGTTCCAAAAATTGCATGTTTCAATAGGCATGGCCAGAGTAATATTTCTCATTTGTAGCAAACAATATATGAACTATGACAATCATGTAGTCAACTGATCATCACAAGTGGAATCTTAAATCTTAAAACAAAAAGAATTAAACAAGTATTCTGATCCCAGGAATTTAGAAAGAGATCCAACCTTAAAACGCCTAGGCCATTCTTTTAACCTGTATAGTCCCATCAACGCTTTCTCAGCTCTAGTACCCACAAAGTCACAAAATGAAAGTCCGACTATGCCTTTCTCAAATCTAAGATGAAGAGCCCTATTGAAGAAGACATTGTTGCAAGTCTTTAGGCAGTTGAAAGTAACAAATCATAGAATTCCATCAACAACAAATATAAGGGACTGATGCGTGCTTTGAAAGTGATAAGATATTCAATAATTAGAAGTGACAATAAGTAGTAATAAAACAGGTTAGATTAGTGTTTGGATATTCTTTCACTGTTCAAAGTTATAATCAAAGAATAAGATGTCTGAGTGTTTTGCAACTCTGATCGTTTAAAAAATTATTAGATACAATGACCAAAAAGTACATTATAGAGAAAAAAGGAGAGATGGCTAGTGAAATGGGAGTAAAATTGTCTCAACTCTCAAATAGATTAAAAATGAAAAAAATAGGTAATATTATTTTTTACCTTAGATAGTCAGTTTTGTTACAATTAGTATGAAACTGATTAATTCAAATAATCAAATAACCACAGGCAGAATCTGTTTATCCAATCACTTTAAAATCCCAGTAGTAAGAAATAATCAGATAACCACAGGCAAAATCTGTTTATCCAAACACTTTTAAGTCCCAGTAGTAAAGATCATCAGTTCCAGTAATGCAAATCTAAACAATTCATGGGAATCAATTGAACACACTTACATGAAGGGATTTGGACTGCCAGTTCGATTTCTCATCCTTGCTACAAGTTGATCAGCCATTTCATCAATCTCAGGAAGAAATTTGAGAGCATGATAGTTGACTCTGCACCTTAACCTGTTGATTTCTTGAGGGACATTATCATAACTGAAAAAGAATAAACACATAAAAGGTTTAGAATTAATGAAACGAATTTCAACTCATTAGAAGAAAATGGACCCACAACATACCCAAGTCGATCTACAAAAGGCTTCAACGCCATTATCTTCTTCTCTTTAATCCGGGGCAAAACATTGTCAATGTAGAATTGTGCAGGAGCATACTTGGGAATGTTTTTCACCGTCCGTCTATAATGCATCAACACAAATTTCTTATCAAACTGAAACATATATGCATGATACTTGTGCTGACTATAGGTGATAATTGGGGCACCTCAAGCGGGTTGGGTCACGGGTTAGGTCCTTATAATGGTTCAATAATAATTTATTTTTCGTATACATGATTTAGGAGGTTAACTACATTAAAAACACACCTGAGGCAACTTTCGGCTCATCTTCTTTTAAGCTAAAATTATACCTTTTACCCGTCAATTCGTCAAATGTCAGAACTCAGAAATAAAAGACAACCAGAATTAACCCATTCATAAGTAAACAGGTAGAAACTGCCACCTCTAGAGGTGTCAAAGAAAACTCAATCAAAACCTATATGCTCAACTTTAGCCATGGAGTTTACACAACCAACGTTAACTGAGAATGCTATCTTCACTTCTTGTATAATCATTTCAACTTCATCAGGTTGAAAAAAGTATTAAATATAAGTCCTCTGTGGTATTCTGTTCAAGTGCATGCATAAAGGGAAATATTAGGGAAACCTTATGCTTGTGAACAGTTCTGCCTTGTCGGTAAACCATGATGGTATATCACGCACAATTTGCACATCATCCTTCAAGTAGTCAATGAAATGATCCACATCAAATATGTCCTCGAATTTTCTGGGAAAAAATATATGTTAATATAGTAAACATATTTAGAATATTAGATATAAAGATCAGCCTGTTATTTGGATAAATGATGTATCATGTATGTCTGAAGTAAGGGCTGTATTGACAAAATAAAGAAAATCAATCAATTAAACTAATCAAATTTATATAAATGAAAAAGATGATATAAATGAAACCCAGTAATCACAACTAATCAGTTGTCTCTTGAGCTCGTTGCTTTCACTATAAGATTCCAGTGACACAACTCAAAACCAATACCAAAACACAATCAGCAGAACCCTAAAACTGACACAAATGAAATCTTCCTTTTTGTTCTTATTCTTCAGAGGTTAAGGACTTAAGGCGGTGGAGCAACAATGGTGGATCCGGCTCATTGAATGTATCATATCAACAGCGGATACATCAACTGAAGAAGGAATCGCTACATCAAAAGAAGGAAGCGGCAAATGAAACCTAAAAACAGCATCAACAGTGGTTCTTCAGAGGCCTCCAACCCTTAAAATGATACAAATGAAACCTTCCAACATCGACCGAAGGAGTCAGCTCACTGCGTCCTTCTCCCCATTTTTCTTAAGAACCCTAAACTAACATCAACGTCGAGAAGGTACAATACCAACATCGATCGAAGAAGACAGCAGTAGTGGTGGAGTCGGCTACGTCGAGAAGCTAACAATGTGGAGGTGCCGCTAGTGTGATGGACGACATAGAGGCACAATTAATTGCGCGGTTTGGGTAAATATATAGATTACCAAAATACCCCTATTAATGAGTCAATAATTGTGTTAAAAACAGTTCTCGTTTGAACTTTTGCCGACTCCAAGGGAATAATGTATATCCATATTTATGATATTCGCTTGTCAAACCCAAACTTTCAGGCTGACCCAATAAAATATAAAGTTTTCTGGTAAAGATGTCTCACGTTTGGTCCTTCCAGATCTGGTCTTGCTTTAAAACGGGCAGAATGAGAGTAGCATTCATGATCTTGGCAACAGCAACAGCATTGCATATCTACATGCAAAAACATCATCACAAAGTTAGTATTTGACATGGATTTGGTCACAGCAACAACATTTCCACATCATTACAAAGATAGAGAATGTGTTATGGATCGCTTTTACTAAACCATTAGCCCAATGGGCCTGGGCCTGGGCCTGTGAAGTTAGAAAGTGTTATATATACAGCTTTAAGGGACAAAGGGGTATCGAGAAGTTTATTTGTTGTTAGTCGGCTCTTGGAGAGCTTGGGCAGGAAGACATGGTTCTTCTCTGATTAAGGCAGTGGGATTCATCTACCGATCTCCTACTGATTTCTTCTTCTCTTTGTTCCTTCTTGTAACCCTATCAATTCTAATACCTAATACACCTGTTGATTGCCTATTCCTTGTTCCTGTTTTATTTCTTCTTATTTGCTGATTTGATTCCTATTAATTGGTTCCATTGCCGGGAAACACAATCGATTGAGGAATCAAAGTCATCGATCAGTACAGAGTTGAAGAATCGGGAAATTGAAGACGATGGATGAGGACAACTTTCTGTTAGAATCACGACTTGATTCACAGAGTCAAAAACTCGATCACCTAGAGACCCAGATGAGAGATCTAACTCAAGTAGTTTGCTCCATGGTAGAGACGCTAAAAAAATCAATTGAGAAGATGAGCGGTTCCAATAGGCACCAAGGAAGTCATAACGAACCACCATTTCAGCAGAGTTTATTAGAGCTTGATAGAAGGATGAAGTTGTTGCTGAACAGGAACGTCAAACACTCAGGATCAACTAATTTGGGGGGATTAACAAAATCGAAGGGTGAGGGAGAAATCGTGGATGTATCTTTGCAAGAAGAGGTTAGCGATTTCATAAAGGGGGAATCAAAGGAGGCAGTGATTGAATACAAGCAGAAACATATGGAAGGTACTGAACCTCAACTATCAGTTGAATTGAGGAACCTTAATCGATCCATCACTGTAAGTAAACAAAGTTCTCAGCTCAATATTTTGACTTACCGACTCATGGTTACTCCCCCACAGCTACTGATGCACAGATTGTTAACCCTCAATGACAATTTCACCGATTACTATCATAAGGAATCTGGTTTTTGGAGTGTAGACAAGCTGTTCGATGAAAGTCCTGGACTAAAACAGCCTAGTAAATCAGTGTTTGCAAAATATTATGAGGTTTGGTATGGGGTATGGGGTCGCAAGCCACCAAAACCCCCAGATTATACATGTTTTCTTTTGCTTCAGCCATCTTCCAACACAACTATGGATCACACAATTATGGTTAAACACCCAGGGAATTTGAATTTACATATTGCTTGGCACCACCTTTGTGGTCTTCAGCTCTCAAAAGCACAAAAGCCTCCATATTATTCATTGTTATTTTGGTCAGATTCGCTGATGATTGTTAGTAACACAATCTGGGGCTGCCAAACCAAGTCTCACCACCAAGGATTACAAATCAGTTCCCACTTCATCAATTTATATTCCAAGTATAATGTTTTGTGGTTCACATACAAGCTCTTACGGGAACATTTGGGCCAGTATTGTGGTTGGGATATTTTATTACCACAGAAACAAAAATATGGAACACTGATAGTGTTAGAAATTGATCTGGAGTCAGATGGTGATGGAGTTGTAACAGAGAAAGTAGTGGTTGTGTACGGGAAGGGTGGACAAATGGGAGTTGCAACGAGAGCACATACTCCAAATTCTGACGAGTTGATTGAACGAAGTGCTCTGTTATGCAACAGCTTAAAGCTCGCAAATGTTCATATCATAAGGGCAGATCATGAAGCACTAGTAATTATTTTCTTGCAAGCCTCTGTTTTTACATTTGAAGGCCCTCGTAGGATCATAGTAATGGTTAATGAATTGCTTGCTATGATCATGGAGGTTCTTAGTGGTGTTTTTAAAAGCATCAGAGGTGATGCTACTGCCAAGGTGGGTTATCTTGCTCCTAAGGTAAATGAAATTTCAGCAACAGAAGTGAAGAAATTGATTAACATTATCTATGTTAATGTTGAATTAAGCAATTACGGGGATAATCACAACACGGATCTCATGGCTTTCAGCCTTGATCTGAAGGCAGAATCGGAGGAGTTGAATCAAGGTGATATGTTAAATTCAGAGTGTCAAGCGAAGACGAGCATGAGCAACACCAAATCTTTTGCGTTATTGACATTGCAACAGTTTACAACTGCTGCTGAGCAAGTATATACTCTTGGTTACTGTTATATGAGGGGATTAATTTTTCATATCCATTACATGCTTGAAGGACCTGTCACTCTCTTCACAATTATAAAGGTTGCAATCTTCTATGTTGGTATTACCATCAAGACTCTCAAAGACAAATTGTACAGGAAGACCACACAAGAACTGATGACTCGAAATCAGCAGGAAGCCATAGTAGATGCTGCTTGGAGAACCCAACATCGAGTTACTGAAATTAGGCTTGAGGACAAGCCTTGTTTTATGGTGCCGGTATTGATAGAGAATGTGTTATGGATCACTTTTACTAAACCATTAGCCCAATGGGCCTGGGCCTGGGCCTGTGAAGTTAGAAAGTGTTATATATACAGCTTTAAGGGACAAAGGGGTATCGAGAAGTTTATTTGTTGTTAGTCGGCTCTTGGAGAGCTTGGGCAGGAAGACATGGTTCTTCTCTGATTAAGGCAGTGGGATTCATCTACCGATCTCCTACTGATTTCTTCTTCTCTTTGTTCCTTCTTGTAACCCTATCAATTCTAATACCTAATACACCTGTTGATTGCCTATTCCTTGTTCCTGTTTTATTTCTTCTTATTTGCTGATTTGATTCCTATTACAAAGTTAGTATTTGACATGGATTTGGTCACAGCAACAACATTTCCACATCATTACAAAGTTAGTACTTGAAACAAGCAGGTAAATCTGTCTGGGGGTAGGCGCAACAAAAGGACCAGATCACATCATGCAAAAGTGGTTATAAGTAACTATTGAAAGGGTTTTGCACCATGAGCAATGAAACTTGACTTATTACACCCAGGAACTACAAAATTTGAAATAATATCAATTTAACTGCCAAAAACCGTATGTGTATTTATAGCATAACCAAAATTTTTAAAACGCCGGCATAAACCTCACGTTTGAATACACTACAGAAGGTCTAGACGCTAACAAAGCAGAAGATTTGTGAAGAGACATAAGATTACAATTTTGCAAGTTTACAATGATGCAGAGGAATGTAACAGATCCACTCAATATCCCTTATTAATGAGTTTTAAAGAACAAAACATACCGCAATTCTTTGCTGATTTAGCCCACCCTCTGCATGAATAAAAATATATCCATTTGTTTCGTTTGCCTCAGGAAGATCTGCATAAAACCAATAATCAAAGGCTGTATAAGTAATGATTGGTATGAATGTCATAGGAATCTTTTAGACTGAGGTTGCACTAAATCCTTGGTTTGACTGAAGGAAGATGAGAAATAAAAAAAAGGAACTATAAATGCTTCTTAATATAAGAACACAGCAATGAGAAACACCTCACTAATTTCAACTAATCATAATTCATACATATGAAAGAAAACAAAACTTAAAGGCTCTCAGTTTTGGTGTTAGAGCAACCATCATGTAAGCCATCACTTGATAGCCACCGGGTAAGACGCTGACTCTCGTAGGGGAAGCCCAGGGTTCTACTCCCATGGAGATTTCAACTAGAATGGTCAGGAGGTGGTAAGGAAACAGACAGGTAAAGGTTAAGCCGTGTACAGCTGAGCAAATGCTAGACCCCATGGGCATTGGGAGGACCCTTAATTGCGAAGAAAACTCCTTTAGAAAATATAAATTGTCATGTAATTGCATTTAAACGCGCATCAAATAAAAGGTGTGAAGGTAACATCTATTTAGAATTGCATAAGAAACAGGGTATCAAAGGTTCAATGCAAAGAGAATCTTCTAGCATTTCAATAAACAATTGATCAGATCCAGCTCCTAACCTATATAAATTTCAAGAATATAACTGAAAGTCGACTCTAAGGAATTGTAAAATTACTTAATCATAGATGAATTGACAGAAGAGACAAGTCGTAGCAAATATGAAAGTGAGTAATAGGAGCTTTTAGCTTATTTTTTTATTGAGCCAAGTTTACGAAATTTAGGTTCAATCAGTAAGACTTTACGTTAATATGCAAGAATTCAAAGAAAATTCGGATACATACATACATAAACATATATACACACATGTATATAGGCAAAAGTTCAAACGAGAACTTTTTTTCGTACGAGAACTGCGAGAACTGTTTTTAACACCATTAATTACTCATTCATAGGGGTAATTTGGTAGTTTATATATTTACCCGACCGTGAATTGCGTCCTGGTGAGCCATCATTAATTTGAGAGGCTTGATTTTCCCAAAATAACCGTCATTAATGTGTCATTAATGAGCCATTAATGAGCCGGCAAAAAATCTTAGCCATTGATTAATATTAATCAAGGGCTAAGATTAGTTCTCACAATTCTCGTACGAAAAACAGTTCTCGTTTGGACTACTCAACTGTCTGGCTTCTGACTAGTAGATAAATGTGAGGGACACAACTACTTGATCCTCTGGCTTGTTGTGAATAAAGCAAATCTAATCTGATGACTGCTTTCTATGTAAATGATTTTTGCAAAGTTCCCACCTATAGTTATACTCATCAAAAAGTATCATTTTCTAAGGGGATAGCAAAAGGCAGAAGGAAGGGGCATATTTAACAGCCACTGCTTTTGTAAGTCAATTGACACCCATTTTTTTGAAAAAAGAAAAGGCGTCTGATCTGGGCTGTTTGGGGGAGCTGTTAATGCTGCACGCCTTGGGCAGCAGCTCACATGCGTGCAGCATTAACAAAATACTCATAAATTAATTCCAAATAACATATTTTACATTGTAAATTCTTAACAATCAAAGCAGTTCATTATAACCAAAAGTAGTTCAAAATATATTGTTACAAGGGAAGCGACTTTGACTTCAACAGGGGATTCCTGCAAGAGGGAGCAGCTGCCCTATTCTGCTAATCGAAAGTTAAATTTCTTCTCTTGGATATGCAGTTACGGCGCGGCGTCCGGAAGCCGAGGTATGCGCTAACATCAGACACCCAAGGCGTCAGCAAAATACTCATAAGCTGATTCCACGTAACATATTTTACCTTGTAAATACTTAGCAATCAAAGTAATTCACTTATAACCAAAAATAATTCAAAGAGTGATGTTACAAGGGAAGCAACTTTGACTTCAAGAGGAGATTCGACTTCAACAGGGGACAGCAGCTTTGATCCGGGAGAAGTGAGATCAATATAAGGTCAATCACTCAATTGACAGTTAAAATGCATCAGTAGTTATAATAGGCCAACTCCAAACAAATAAACCCACTAAAAACCCAATAAAATATCTAGAGCCTTTTAAGGAGTGCCTTGTGCCTCATGTGAAGCAGTCTCGATGCGTACGCATCACACGCATGGCATCGCATCACACCCAGGATGCATGTTCAGGAACACCTTGCAGCGACTCCGGTGTGCTTTGTTAACCAATCATCGTATTTTGGCAATCTGTATGCCAATCTAAAATTTGTGCAATTTTAAAATTTCTCTACCTTAATGATCATTCCTCTACCATATCAATCTCAGATCAATACTTTATGTGATTCATATTTTCTCTACCTCAATTCTTGTTTCTTTTCCCTATCAACCCCAGTTCATTATGAAACGGCCCAAGGAGAGCTTTGTATGTGTTAAGGCTTTACCTGAAATTGCACCAATGCGTCTTTCAGCACATGACTTCCAAGAAGTGGTGGCTGATAATGGATTCTCCCACAAAGAAGGTGGCTCCTTCACCTAATAGCAACAATACCCAGACACAACTTTGAAGTTATTAGATGATCATGATTGAATATGGTATGAAACCAAGATAGTTCAGTATAGCTTACACGTGGACAGTGAAGCGTAATGCCGTCCTTGGTGCACAAGTATGGGGTATTCTAGAGATTATTAGAAGATAGTAAACAAACTTAGTTCAATTCAAGAAACCGACTATTTTCTAAGAAAACGTAACAAAGCTAGAGAATAAAAAAGATCATACAAGCTAATATTTTCAAGCATCTCAATCATCACATGCATGACCAAAAGAAACAAGCAACTGAAGATGCTGGGAATTTTTCCAATCAATTGATGAAAAACATATCAATTAGAATATCCCCAAAACTATAAAGCTATGATGCTCAACTATGAAAGATGACTACTCTATTAGTCTATTTCACTAAGGCTGATCAGATGCAATTGGCTAGGTCAGTACCACTTCTTTGTTTTTCTTGTCGTGAACTTGTTATAAATCTAATAGTCTTGTGACGCTAATGAAACTCTCAACAAACAAATCTAATTCTAATTTTAACAACACAGCCTGACCTAATTTTTAAGACCACTGTCTGCCTATGTCCAAGCTAAAGAGAATGCCAATATGTTTATACTCACGTATGCACACAATGTTCCACATCACCAGCATCCTCCATCCCTAATTCCAACTATATGTGAGATTTCTCACGACAGACCATTGGCATCAAAGATCTTGAAAGAAGGGCAGACTTCTACATGAGAAATCCCTAAAATCTCTCGAACTAATCAGGCTTGCAGTTTTAACTAAAGTGGAATGCGCTGTCTGAGTTGATTAAACTCTCGAAACAATATAATATATTCGAATAAAAAACAGATACGCTCTGTTCATCAATGTTGATTAGAAATTGAGATTGGATCACTCACAAAATGACTTATGACCGAATAAACGGAAAACATTCCGGCAAATGCGAGGATAGTGATGAATATAAGCAAGATCTTGAAGTTCTGCGAATAAACCCTGGCACTTTCATCTAATAACTGAAAGTGGTTAGAGAAGAGTGAACGAAACCGATCTCGAGGGTAACGATCTCGACCACCGTCATCGTCGTCGTGAGGAGGATGATTGTCTGAGGAGAGCGGGGACGTGACGTCGTCACGTTTCCTAGGAGACGGTGTTGCTCTGCCGCCGATCGAGCTATTGTGGCGGAGCTCCGCCATGGCTCGCTTCGGGCTGTAGGCCAGCTTCGGAGTATTTTTGTTACTCGCTACTTGGGGTGCGTGGTCTACTCCTTTGCACTCTGTGTTTTATTATTTTGAGTAAATTACGAAAACAGTCCCTGTACTTATACTCCACTTCCAGTTTTACTTATTTTCGTAAGCCACTAGTGTTTGGATTTAGATTTTCAAACAAAAACAATAAATAGTTTTTGATTCTTGAAACTTCTTAGCTTCGTACTCACATTTTATTTTTATAATAAATATACAACGAATCAAATCTAAATTTATAAGTTTTTGGTAAAAGAACATAGAATATCATTTATTAATTATGGATGTAGCGTAAATGAACCGAACGTTCATGAACCGTTCGTGAAATTGTTAGGTGAGAAGTTCGTTTATGTTCGTTTGTTTATTAAACGAATGTACATAAATAAAAAAAATTTGTTCGTTTAATTAAACGAACGAACACGAACACAGTTCTCGTTCGTTCATTTATGTTTGTGAGCGTTCATTTATCCGTTTGTTTATGTTCGTTTAAGTTCGTTTATATTTTATATAAATATATATATTTATATTATATGTGTGTGTTTAGATATAGTGTTTATTTGTGTTTAGTAATGTTGGGTTTATATTATAGTGTGTGTTCCTTTGTTTACATTTGTTTATCATTTAAATAAACGAATAAAAATGTACACGAACTAGCTAATTTAAACAATCGAAAACACATGCTCGTTCGTTTATCGTTCGTGTTCGTTTATATGTTCGACTAAAGTTAAACGAACAAACACGAATACAGAAATCTGTTCGTTTATCCGTTCGTGTACTATTCGTTCGGTTCGTTTACAGCCCTAATTATGGAGAAGTGATAGTGTTATACAATAATTTAGGGGTGCTCATTTTCGGATATCTGGTATTTTCGGATAGTGAATTTGGTATCTGAATCTGAAATTTCGGATATCCTATAATTTTCAAAAATATATTTCTATATACTTTTAAAAAAAAGTAATTACTAAATAACCATATTTTAAACTTTAATCGCCAAAAATAACTCGAGTATGTTTCAAAATGAAAAAGATAAAAGTTTATGCGAGAACCGTTGTTAACGCGAGAACCGCAAGAACCAATTTGAGCCGTTCAATTCCACATACTTTAATGTCATTGTCTACCCATTAATTCCTCACATGCACCCTACCACACTCTATCCCTTCACGCTCTCCATCTATGATCTTCCCATATCCAATGAACGACTGAGATTGGTTCTCGCGCTAACAACGGTTCTCGAATGAACCTTCCCTTATAAAACAGTATATGTTAAGAAAACTAAATAAACAAAGCAATATAAAAATCAAAAAAGTTAAAATCAAAAAATATTTTTCGGATATTGGATATCCGGAATTTCAGAAAATTACTATCCGAATCCAAAATTTCGGGTATCCGAAATCTCGGATACACGAATTTTCGGATAGTTTCTAATCGGGCTTTCGGATAATCGATTTGGATGTTCGGATTCGGATTATATTGAACACCCATGTTATTCATGACCATCCAATTCCTCACATCGATCGCTTATCATGTCGCAATTAACACATTCCCATTAATCATAAAATATAATAACAGGTTGTGGCGTAATATTGTAATGATTCATTACGAGGAAATGTATAACGTCGTGTAGGGCTTTCACATTCACATGGGAAAAAATAACTATACTACAAACAATGTCTTTTAAGCAATTATCGATCTTGTACGGATTGTGTATGAAGTTATATAACTTGGTATAAACTTCACGATATTAATAAATAAAGTCACAACTCACTCAAGCATTGGTGGTGTAGTAGTGGGCTCAGTGAATCAATAGGGTATGCAACTTATGGTAGAGTTTTGAGTTTGTTGCTTAGGTTAATCAATCATGTTGAGTCGTGAGTATGTATGTTGTGTGCTACTTTACTATGTGGTTCGGTATGTATTTGTTTGCACATGTGTTTACATCAACCAAAATCAACATCGAAATATCCAACATTTTGATCTCGGTACACCAAAGCATGAAAAAAATCTACTTCTACTAACAAAAAGCAACAAAAAACACACAAAACACTTGATACTTGCTCATGTCTTTCACTTGAAGTCCGGGTCATTCCTACTCGAGTCCTTCCTAGTTGCGAATCTAACCACCGGGCTTTGTACTTATATCTCTCGCAACACATCTTTGATAACATATTTTAGCTCCTTCATTTTTCATTAAAAAACACGTTTACTTTTTCTTTATGTATTAAAAAAAACAACTGCAATGGAAGACTTTAAACACTTACATCATTTTCCTGAGTTTTATTTTAGAAAAATTGAAGATTCTAAATAAACTAAAAAAAAGTTTCTTATTCCCGGTTTATTTTAAGAATGGAGGGGAAATGATTTAAAAAAATCTTGTTAGCTTTCTCACTTAAACTTTCATCTCAAAAGCAAGAGGATTTTGAAAGGAAATAAAGACAAAATCTTTATGCCTTTTCGTAAGTGACGAAAGTAGCCTTAATCACAATAAATAATTTTTAAAAAACAATCGTATTTGTAATGCCCGTTTTCTTTTAAACTTGTAACAAGGAAATAACGATAATAAATATTTAAATTTAAGACTTTCGCACACCAATTGGATGTCCGTTTACCCGTATAATCCGATTGATATGGATATTGATGGATGAAATGATATTAGACGGATATTGATAGATATGAATGTGGATACGACATCATCCGATCCATATCCGATGCATTGTCTTCACTAACCATAACCCCATTGGCCCTTACAACCTCTTATTACCTAGTTACATATTGTAGCTTACAAGTTGAGAACACAAAAGACCAACAATGAGTACCCATAAATTTAAGTTAATTCATTAGAGTATTTGACCCATATATGTACCGATGCACAGTTCCAACTAGGGGTGTAATCGAGCCGAGTCGAGACGGCACAGTGCCAAGCTCGAGCTCGACTCGATTCCTAAGCTCGAGGTCGGCTCGAGCTCGGTCGAGTTTAAATTTCCAAGCTCGAGCTCGACTCGAATAAGTACTCGACACTCTCGAGCTCGACTCGGCTGAATTTTAATTTAATAAAATTTTGCAACAATAAATGTTAAAACACATATGGAACTCGAGCTCGGCTCGAAAGCCTACTCGAGTATGTAATTAATGTATATATAAAAGGGTAAAAAGGTAAATTAGTAGAAGCTCGATTAGGCTCGCGAGCCTGACGAGCTGAGTAATATGGAACTCGAGCTCGGCTCGAAAGCCTACTCGAGTAGCTCGAGCTTGAGCTCGACTCGGTTCACTACAAGTCGATTTCGAGTATTTTCCAAGTCGGTCTCGAGTAGCTCACGAGCTGTCTCGGCTCGATTACACCCCTAGTTCCAACTTGGTTAAATCATTAAACATTTATTTTACCGCTAAAAAAAAGAAATGGAGGCCCTTGCATCAGTTGAGGGTTGAGATGCCGAGATCTTAGTCGAGAGAGTAGACTGCCAAGAGTCGATATAATGAGATTCCTGCTTCAATATAGATCTTTAAGCCTCAATTGTGATCTTCCTGCTTAAGTTTTTAAATCGTGTTCTTCAATCAATTGAGCCCTAGAGTTCGAGAGAGTGGGGAGGGTAGAGAGATTTCAGTCAAATTCGGGGGAAATGTTTAAGAAGGGAGCAGGATGTAAAAATTGAAATGTACCATTATGCCTCTCATCTCTGATGGTTCGGTTCGATTTTCTTTTTGTCGAGTTTTGAAATATAAAACCAAACCAAACCAAACATCAAAAATTTAAAGAGCGAGTGATGTTTGGTTTTGAAATATAAATCATATACATGGTTCATGTTTCACGAGGAGTGAGAAGAGCAAAGAAAAAAGTTCCATTTCACATTTCAAGCTTTCATTCCGATTTTCTCGAGTAATTAGAAAATAATGGAATACCGTATATACGGTGTCGTACACTACACTGATGTTATACAAAGCCATCCATCACCATCCCTGACAGAACCTCGGTGACTGATCCACGGTAGTGGGGTTTTAGACCGCGACAGAGCACGGCGGTCGTCTCTCTGTCCCCAATTTCCCTAATTTCCGTCAATTATACCACTCATCTCTTGGTCGCTTGCTCTCTCTCCTGCGTACGGTGTGTGTATGTGTTTCTGCATGTAAATGGGAACTTTATCGTTAAGGGTTCGTCTGGTGTTCGAAGATCGCTCGATTCTTAGCAAAACACAGCGATCAGATGGGATGAATCATAGCTGGATTCTTCTCAAATTACAACAACATCAAACAATCTCCGATTTCTGCACACATCTTCTCCACATTTTCAAGCTCCATCGTTCTTGCCCTAATGGGATCCTCCTCTCTGTAACTCTCTTTTTCCATTACTCTATCATAATGTATGCGCTAAAACCCTCATTCTTATTTCTGATATATATATAAGGGCTTTGTTGTATTCTATATGCTAATTTTGCATGCCTCGTCCTTCCAGTGTTGATGAGTTCTTGCTAAAATGTAGGTTGGTTCTTTTTCAATAGTTTCATACTATCAGAGCATGCAGATGATTGTGTTATATGCTTCAACTGGTCAGGATAGCTTTTATTATATCTGTATTTCTTGTTTAAAGAACCTGGAAGCTTTTAAACCTTGCAACTCTTGAAGTTATATGAAACTTTTAGAACAAAGTGTAACCTTTCAGTTTACAAGAATCGGTGCAATATGATCACATGATCCAGTTTTAATGCGACTTATATGTAGTGTATTACTGTATTTAAGTTGTTCTTTTCACTGACATGAATCCAAGGGATCTTTTAGATGTTCTCCAGTGGTTCTTGTAGCTCTTTATACCTTAATACCGTAAAAAGGTAACAAAAGTGAGAAGGATAATATTTCTACCCAAACTGGTCCAGTCTTTGTTATGCTATCATATTTAGTTTGTGTAGATAGTTTCTTTGATCTTATTTTAATACATTACCATTCTTTTTGCTATACGGAAGATCTACTATTGGTAATTTGAATTAAGTGTTGGGTTGATTCGTAATATAAGTGAAGCTTTAGCTGTTGCCAGTTGTATGACTATATGAGTAGCGGCTCTTTACCTTGCAGATGGAGGGCTTTGCATTACCACCTTTCGAGTCGACTGAAATCTTGAAAGAGAAGGAAATTATTTGGTCAGTTTTAATTTTAAGTTTCATATAACCATGCTCGGAGAACATAGAACTATCTATTAAAGAAAGCATGTATTTTTTTATTGTTTTAGTGTGAAAAAGAAAGGTGGTGCAACACCTGAGGCAGGTACTTTGCTTGAAGATGATGGGTCCGAACCAGGAGATAATGGTTTGCTACTTTTAGCAAATGATAAGTCTGATAAGGAAACTGGAGAATACCAAAGTGAACCTGAAGAGATTGATGAAGAACAGCCACAAGATGAAAAATTACCTGAAGAAGCAGCCTCTAAGAAAAGAAAAGCCTCCACAAAACTTCAAAACTCAAAGTAAGTCCTATCCTGTCTACCCTCATATATTTATGCTTTTTTATAATTCCGAGGCCATCTCACTTTGGAATTATATCGTCTAGATATAATTTCACAAAGTGAGTATGTGATGTTGAATGATCAGAATCAAACAATCAACTGCAAGGAAAGAGGTTGCAGAATATCGTTTTTTGAACGTGCCTCTGTTGTTTGAAGTCATAATAATGATACCATCTGATGTTTGAGCGTTTGGCAAGATATGACTAGTTAATGAATATTTTAAAAAGACATCTGTATGAAAATAACGAGAGAAATCTAGTGAAATGGGAATAAAAGCCTCTCAAGCCAGGTTAAAAGAAAGGGTTACTAGGTAATTTTGTTTTACCTTCAGAAAATCAATTAATTTTGCTGCAAATGTTATGAAATTGAGTACCGTTAAATGATTATTTGACCCTAAATAATCAGAAGCAGAGTCTTTCTATGCTAAATTGCTAACAATAAAAAATCCTTCAGATTTCTAGTCGCGACACGCCAAAACGCTTATTTAAACATTCATAGAAACTATTTGCACTCACATTTTGCTTAATGTTTCCATTTCTTGCTTACTTATTTGCTTTGTGAATCACAGGAAGAAGAAACGCTGTTTGGGGTTGTCGGATGATGATGAAGATGAGGCCGAGAGAGAGGAAATTGAAAACGTTAATAACGATGCATCTCATCCCCGGAAGATCAGCAGTAAGGAGGCTAATAATAGTGCTGCAACAAGTAACAAGAAAGTTAAATCTCCTTCCATTGTGAAAGGGTAATAATAAATTATTAAAATATGCATATGCTTCTTTTTTTGTTTTCATTAATCCACATTTACAGGAGGGAAGAGCTTAAGGAGAACGTTGAAGAAGTCAATCAAGTCTCTAATGCTCCTGGGACTAAAAAGGTTCATACTAGTGTATATGACATGATTTTATGAGATTACATTGTGCCAGCAGTGAGTTTACTTTTGTTGGAGGAAAATTACCTGTGAATTTTACGCTAGGAAATTCCTTTGATACAAGTTTTGTGTTAGAGAATTTGGTTGAAATATTAATGAGTTTAATGGTGGCTCGTTACAACATTAAACTTCATAATGGTCAGGCCCCTAGTAGAAGTGCTAGACGGAAAAAGGCTAAAAGACAATGGATGCGAGAACTAGCTAAAATCGCAAAGAAGAAGGTATATGTTTGTTAAAGTTTGTAAAAGAATATCCAAAAACGACAAGATATATATGCATCTTTTGTAATTTGAAAATTACAGCCACAAGCCCATTTAAAGGCTCAAGTAACTAAAGCTGTAAACAAAGAGGATGATGGTCAGCCAAAGGGACTGGTAAGTTACTAATCATGCAGAAAACCTTTTAATTCAAAGTAAATGTATTCATTGACAATTATTTTAATTTTCAGCTACACTGGAAACAGGCTCTTAAAAAGCCTGTGCAGAATGGGGATTTGGGTACTGATGTTTCAGTTGTAACCAGACCTGCACATATTCGGTTTCAACATCTTGATGAAGGTATGTTCTATGTTGTATCCTAAGTAATTTTTTCATTGCATAGTTGCTAATTTTCATTGCTCTTGGTTCATGCAGATCAAACTGCAAAACAGACTGGAGTATCAAATGTATGTTTCACATGCTTAAATCAAACTTTTGATAAGCTGTCATTAATATTACATGGTCAACATTCCTGTTTTCAATGTGTTAGAGATTACAACTTTGTATACTGATAACTAAAACTTTTATGTAGACCTAAGAAACAAGAAGCTAGTAAATTAACACGAACAGACTATACTTGGTAATTGTAAGAGATAAATTGCAGCTCATATTCTGAGTACACCTAAACCTCACTAGTAGATAATGATAGCCCCTTTTCCCCCTAAAGTAATTGTGATACTTGCAAGTTTATGTTCTCAACTTTTGACTAGTATGCAGCCTCATCTTGTTGTGGGGTCTATTTCATGAAACGGAGGAAAATAATTATTTACTTGTATGATAAATGATTAGTCATATCTTTCAGAGGTTTTCATCTCCTTTCATGCAAATATGCAATGTTGCAAAATTGCATCATTTGGCAGCAGTATTTGATCTAACATAGGCACATAAGCTATATTGCAATATAGTTAGTTAATAAAACCTGCTATTTCATCCGCTTATAAACATTTCTGTACAATAAATATTTGAGTTATGTTTCAGGAACCTTTAAAGAGGAATGGTAATTTCAGCAAGAGAAAGGGTCAAAAATGGAGTAGAGAAAAGTGTTCAACTTCTCGAAGGAACGACTCTAAAAGAATAAATAAAGAATCGTTCAAACTGATGTTTAAAGATGCACAAGTACCTCTAATCGACCTCAAAGATTTTGACAAGCTTCCTCCATGTTGCGAACCCAAGGTCTCCCTCCCTCTCTCTTTTTCTCACTCGCACAAACAGAGAATACATGCAGCCCACACACACTCACATACATAAATATGCATGCTTATACGCGAGAGACACTTATATTGGCAAGGATGTTTGGTTTCTTATTCTAATTTACTTGACTTTTTACAATAGTCATTCTAGCATCCAAATTCTTACAAACCAATTGTTTTGATATTTTATTTGCTTACTTAAAATTTGATTCACCTTCAATCCTGTATGAAACCACTGTTCATTCAGCTAGTATTTCCTATAATTTACAGGAAGGTGACGTGATTGCGTATCGTCTCCTCGTGTTAAATGCTTCATGGATCCCTGAGTTTTCATCTTTCCGGGTAAATTTCTTCTCACATATACTATTCTCTAAATCTGAAGTGGCAATTTCCTGATCATAATTAACATAACTGTTATGAAAAAAATGTTTGGAGGTCAACCCAATCAATCTGGTCTATTTCAACCCGTTTCATAAAAAAACCTATTCAACCCAAATCCACTTTTACCATTATGCAATCCGTCTGAATTCCATCTTGCTATCTCACAAATCATCTATATGTGTAATATGTGAGGCACTGCTATATATTCTTTATTCTCCTTTTTTAAGAATTCAATTTACATGTCAGGTTGGAAGAATATCATACTATGATGCAAGAGACATTGTTCTGATTCCAGTCCCAGAGTATCCTATTGTTCCAGAAAAGATTAATGAAGACGGACCCAATGACTCTCTTTATGAAGAAGATGGTACTTTAGAGGTGGTTAACCCTTTCAGCATACACTAATCTGATCCCTTGTACCATTATACCTGTCAATTACTACAAACATCATTCTTCTCTTATGTGCAGATCAACTATTCGGCTCTTGTTGATGTTCGCAACATCACGCAGTATGATGGAGATGCCAGGGAAGCAGGCGATAATGGTGTTAATCAAACTTCCCAGGGTGATGATAAGGATGCTACAGAAAACTTGGTATCTAACAGTAATGACAACAACATAGATGTCCCGAAAGACTCCAATCCAGGTATAAATCTTTAAATGGAGAAATATATGCTTTCCCTATTCTATAATACACACATATATTCTCATTATCATATTGATCTATGGTAGGAGAAGTGAATCCATGGGACCGTTTGAGCAATGTAAACTCGAAGAACACAGAAATGCCCAACCTGAATCATTTGAGTGTGGTAGGTTCTGGGCTGAACACAAGTTCATATGGTGTGGCTGGCCCAAGTTCAAGTATGGCTCCAGATGAAAATAAAGCTGAGTCATCTGTGGAGAAAGATGGGCAAAATTCTTCTGACCCTTGGTTGTCAAATGCTAATAAGCCCGAGCCTTCGCAGGAGAATAACGCCGGCTGGACAGATGTAAAGAAGACGGGCCCTACAGAAAACAACTGCGAAAATGGAGGTTCATGGGGAAGGCCATGGTCTACATTTGTTATTTCGAGGAGCAGTTCAGTCATACAACACAACGAAAATGATTGGTGTGCGGGGAGTTCCCATGGCAATGTGAAACCATGGTCACGTGGGGCTCCAAGAGGTCGAGGTCGAGGCCGTGGCCGTGGCCGTGGACGTGGACGAGGGCGAAATGGTAATATGTAAATGTAATGGTTGATTTGGGAGGAGTATAACTGAGGCAGAGGCTATGTTTGTTTCAAGATGTGGAAGCTATTATGGCAATTTTGAGGTATGAGAGACCCTGTGCCATCTATATTATGAACTCATACCCTGGAACCTGTTTGTATAAAGGTTTATTTCTCAGTATGTTATGGAATAACTATATGTTTCTGCTTTACACTTCACAGCCTCCCTTTAACTGCTAACTCCTGTTGATTTCTGAGTGTTTATCGAGCTAACTTATAACATAAAATTCGATAAAAACCTTCTTATTTCTCTGAAAATATCAATGGCTACATTGAACTTCGACGATATTAAAATAAATACAATTTGGAAAATTTGGAAATAAAAAGGTGGAGTTTTTTTTTTCTTTCTATTAGTTTAGAATAGCTTGGAAACTGTACAGGATTCCACGTAATGTAAAAAATTAAACCATATTTATATGATATTCTTTTTGCCATTGCCTTGATTCATCATTTCTGATTTTTCTCTGCTGTGTTCTGGAATGAGAAACAATGAAGATGCTTCCATAGCTGCTCAGGTTCCTCTCCCTCTTTGACTATCTGTTTGTTAAAGATATTTAGTAACATGGTTCGAAAATACACCAAATATGATGTCTTTAAGCTTCAATATTACACAGATTTTACCTGAATATTAGAGCTTGTTTCCAGACCATTTCTAAGAAGAAACTCATGGCCAACCATTTGCCACTTGAGTTGATCATCCCCATTGATGCCCGGAGCATCACGCCCCACCCAAACGTACAGAATATCTGCGAAATGAGATATATACACACCTCTGGAATCAGGAATTCCCATACGACCCATCTCGGCTTTCTCCATAGTTGGCCACTGATACAGAACAAATTCAGGGTCATTTTGGTCATTACTCTGCTCTTGGTTTTGAGCTTCAAACGTAGAATCCTGCCTAACACCAACACCACTATCATCTTCATCTTCTTCAACATATTCCATGCTCTGATCATCCATGGAAAACGACCATGTTCTGACCAGATTCTTTGGGGACTCACCTGCCCCACCAGTGGAAGGTGGAACATTTCCTAGATTAGGGTTAGGGTTTAGATTGGGACTAGATAAATCAGACCAATTAGACGATGTGGGTGAAAATGAGAAAGAATTTGAGTGATCAGATGTTGAAGGTGAGATTGAAGGTGATATGTTATCAAACTTTCTTGGATCGTTCACAAGAAAAGAAGAAAATGACTCAGGTGACATACATTCAGGATTATCATCTTCGTTTTTCACCCAATTTTGACCTGAAGAACAAGAACCTGGAGACTCACAAGGGGATTCAACTTCAACTTCAACTTCTTTAGATGTTGTGAGCAAATCCTTCATGACTCCTGTAGCAAACTTCCTTCTCAATCTTTCCCAGCCGCTTCGTCTAGCTGGCAAACACATCTCAGAATCATTTCCTGAGATCGAAAGCGGCGGGACCACACCACTATTCGCTGCCTTATCAAAAACACTGAAATCTATATCATAGTCAACAACCTTTCTTTGACCAACAACACCTCTATCTACTGTAATCTGTTGTTGGTCTTGATCATTCCCAATTGCGTTCCAGAATTCATTTGGTTCTTCACCTTCTTTAATGATCAAAGCTGGACCATTTGCCTTCTCATATCGAATAACCTGTGATGCTGCTAATCTTGCACTTTCATGCATTAATGGGTCACAATCCTTCCCAATCCACACATAAATAGCAGTAGGAACATTAACAATAAACGCACCACGAGAATCAAGAGCCATAGCATCAGGACGAGCCAATAGTTTTGGTACAAGGTGAAGTGGTGCATAAGACGAGTGTGGCGCGATTCGATACATCCTCAAAACCGAACTCGGGCTCACGGGCATGGCATGGACCCGTTTCTGACACTGTAGAAGCTGGCTGGCAAAACCCATGTTCGGGTTAGTCACCCCTCGAGCTGCTTTCACTTGTTGAAAGGCGGTCTCAAAGCTTTGACCTTCTCTCCACATAAGGTATGCAATAACCAAAGACGTTGACCTTGATACCCCTTGGCAACAGTGTACGAAAACTCGACCTTTTTGCTCACGAACATCCTCAAAGTAGTCGAAAACATCGTACAGGATAGAAGTAATATCCTCAGACGGGCTGTCTTGAAGCCAAAGTGTTTTGTACACCAAATCATTCTTGAAATACTCTGGACACACAAAACCAACACAATTCAAAACATGGGTGATTCCATTCTGGCGAAGAACGTCACGATTCTTTGCAACAGCATCACTTCCTAGAAACACATGATCGATGATTCTTGAACATTCTTTGTCAAAAAACGCAAGTTTATCTTTCTTGAATTCAAATTCTCTTGGGGGTTTCCCTAAACTTGTGTTAAAACTCAAGGGAAGAGCCGGTGGTCTAGGCTTAGCACCGGGGGTGGTGGCGGCGACATTTGGCCAGACACCAAGATCGTCAGAGCCAGCCCTTGGCCACTCCTCGGCTCTTGGGCGGGAAACCGTTAGCGGCTGAAGAGGCGGCAAACTCGACCTTGCCTTGCCGGCCGCCCAGGAGACTGACCTGGAGTATATTTTCCGGTTGTCTCCGGCGGCTGATGGCGGTGGCTTTGGGTTTGGCTTGTCGTCTTCTCCCAGCATGTCGTCGAGATTTTGATTTATTGGTTAATGAAGTAAAATAATGGGAGGTTGATTAAAGCCATGTGAGGATGGTTCTAGGAAAGGGTAATATTAATGGGATTATTAAAAACTAATAATAGAAATGGGGATTCTCACCTAAAACCCTTGACTCTGTGTGTGTCGAATTGAGGATAGCAAGGACCAAGTAAACGACTGAGCTATCAATCGTGGGGCATAGATTGAGATTAGATATAAAAAATGAGGGGGGAATTCAGAGAAAGGGGGCGGAAAGGGTTGAAGGAGGACGTAAGATTGTTGAAGAACCCTAAAAAGCAGGTGAAGATGAAGGTGAATGATGGTGATTAAAACATTAGGATTGGATCAGATTGGATCGGGGGGTAAGTGTTGAAGAGGTTATGAAATTGAAGATACAAGGAAAGGAAGAATCTGAGGAATGAGGATTAAGCAAGCAAAAGGAAAGGAGAAAGGAAGAAGGAAGGTGGGTGGTGGCCATTTTTGACTGGGAATCTGACTGACTGAGAAGTGGTCAAAGTGCCAGCGTCATCGCGGAATTTCTGTTGCTATTTATGGGGACTTATTGGTGCTAAATAATTACAAACAGTCCCCCCCCCCTCCTTTTTATTTTCTTAAAACCACTTCATATATGTTTTTTCTTCTTAAATCTACATAGTATTTACTCCACAACTACCAAATATTGCTGGATTACAATATTCTTATGCACATTAATTATAATCTTTATTTACTTCCATATACATTGTTTATTTTTCACTTTCACGTAGATAAGAGTATTATTGTCCAAATAAATACCAATTATCTCTCTTGTATATTACACCTATATATTTTAAGTTTGTTTTATGTAATGGAGGTGGAAAAATATGTTCCAATATCATAAAATGGGGAAACGATGGTTGGTACGTTAGGTATTTCAAAACATTTTGAGGGTTAATTAGTTAAAACCGTATAAGAATATAATGAATATTATTGCTTATATTGTCAATTACTTTTTTCTTCTTACATCAACTTTTTTGAAACTTTCCATTAATGCAAGCTTGCGTACTATAACAAGATGTAACTAGTTTTCTGACCATAAACTTTTTGTTGTTGACCAAATTCAGATTTCAATGATTCAAAAATCTAAACTTTTAAGATATCATTGTTTCCTTTAGATCAGAACAGAAACCTGAAAACTAAGAAATAAAGGGAATCGTACTATATCAAAGATGTAACTGTTTTTCTGTAATTAGTGTTTTGACCAAGCGATTTCGGTCTATGTGGCGTATGGTGCTTAGGTTTCGACTAACTATTTTAGGGGTATGCAGAAAATTTGATTAGGATTTGATCATTGATTGTGGCTTCACTAAGGTTTTGGTGCTGCTTAGATTCCGTTAGATGTCGCAAGTTTAAAGGCAAAAACTAGTGGATTTGTATAACAAAATACTTGAGTTAACAAGACATATACTGTCATACATATTTGAATCATAAGTATAAAAATAAAATGGTCAATATGGATATATTGACAATTATGTTACTCTGGCATTTAACATTCCTACATCTCTATTTTTATTTAGTTGATAACAAAGAAAACAATAAAGCTTGTGTCTAGATGGTGAGTCTGCTTCTTAACATGTATATTCTGTATTCAACCCTCTCTGTTTTTTCTTCTTAAACACGTGAATCATACACGTAAGCTTCGCTTCTTCGTGTAAAACTCTAGCTTTCTACACTTGGGAGACATTTGCTTCCTAGAGCTTTCTTCACCACTTCGTTAGTTTCGCCACTGTTTTCTTCACATGAGAGATGTTTGCTTTAAGTAACAATCTAGGTTGAAGCAATGTTTGAGTATTTACTACACACATGTATTTACAGAAACGATATTATCATGGTACAGGTTCTAAAGACTCGGTCTTTGTAACTTTTATAGTTTGAAATATCACGTTTGTGTCTTTTATTTGCCTTGAAAATGCGATCACATCCTAACTATATAGTTTTTATCTGGTTACATAAATATATCCAGATCTTACCTTTCATGTTCTTAATAAGGAAAATTGCAACTTGCAACATTAAAAGATAGTGAAGGATCCGAAATTTCTAGTTATTGGTACTACAATACATACAATAACAAAAATAGTAAAGAATGAAAATAGTAAAAATTTGTTCTATACGTTTTCGGTTGATTGGTAGTTCGTGCCACTGTAACCTCCTTTAAAGGTTCATCCGTGCTACCAATTATGTTCAAACACTTGGCGTAAAAATGTAAATTTCATCCGTAATTCCGTATCAAATGTCTTAATCTGTAATCAATCTTATTCAAATATAGTCTCTAATTCCATTTTATGGTAACAAATTTATGTAATCCTTCTAAAGGTATACATAGTGGTTGGCCGCCGTCGGCGTGGGTTAAATATTTCAATTAGGTAGCGGATACATTGCCCCACTCCTTCAAGATCCCGTCTTTCCATCTCACCGGCCTAGGTATTCTGATAAAAGATAAAATAGTGTGTAAGAGTATTCTGATAAAAGATAAAATAGTGTTTGAGAGTGTTTACTTTATATTAAATAGAAAATTTTTAGTGGGTAATAAGGTAAAAAGATAATTATCTTAGTTTGGGTATGATAAACAGATGGTAGAAAGCAAAAAATTAAATGAAAGGTTTGATGGAAAGATGATTACTTCAAAGAATGTTGATTCAACCTTTGTTAAGTATCCTCTCACGTGTCCTCTTACTTTGCACATTGGATTAATTTGATATCTTACTCACTTGTCAAATTTTCATTCAACTAGGCGTAATTAATCATCATCCTCTACCATAGCCGGTCATTGTTGGCCCCGCTAACCGCACCCATTCTAAGTGTTTGCCACAGAAAAACACACAAAAAATTACAAATCGTAACCCACACAGAGACGCACCCAGATATACACAAGTTGACACACACATACATAAATGCACAAACCTAGATCTAGGCATAGATGATAGATCTACAGTAATTATGTAGCTTGAGGAAGATGGTCCTTAGGAGTTAGGCCCCCCTTGGATTTATGTTTAGTTTATGTCATTTTTATACATATCTAATAATGAAATATTGTAATACAAGTAATTACTTATAACATGAGACCCTCTTTTATGGATTTCTTGGATCTTTGTTATGTTCACTTATGAATCGTACTTCGACGATCAAGTTTAAGTTTGAGTGGCTAGAGTGACGGGTGTCGTGTCTTGGTAGAAGGAGATAGAGAGAAATGTAAATGGATGAGTACTGGAGTGATAGATTTACCTTTATACGCAAGACACATAAGTAAGTTTACCTAATATAAGATAAATGAACACCGACATAAAGAGCAAATTCATAAGCAAACAACAAAATTAGATCATTAATCTTTGAATAAAATTAGATTAGGGACTAAAACTATAGATTAAGACAATCGACAGGGATGCAATTTGTAATTTACTTACATAATTATCTCAAGGACTATTACGCAAAAGATAATGATTTTACAAAAAGTTGTTGCATGGACCATTGTACCCATGAACTTGGGAGCTAAGTAAATAGCAAGCGAGTTGGTAGAAGCAAAAAGGTTTTAAATGTTGTGTACGGTAAAAGTTGTTGTGCACAAATCACCGTCCTTAAGCAAAGTGCACACCGAATCTTGTTGTCTCGTTACAATTTGTTGCAGATATTTTATAGTTTGAAAATTTAGGAAAAATTAGAAGCGACAGGTGAATCAAAATAATTAGGTTTGTTTTTTGACCAAATTATCAAATCGTTGAATTGAAGATGGAGGTGGAGACCACAAATATGAAAATAAACTCCAAACATGATTCAGCTTCATTTTGTGATGGTGATTGAGTCGCCAAAAATGTAACGCTTTTCGAGTTTGTCAAGAATTGCTTCTTCACTTTACTTGTACGATACTGATTTTTATGCACACATACTGTGTAAAAGTTGTTCATCGGAAACTTTTGATTAAAAAAAAGTGCTGTTATTGATAACGACTAGTGTTGAATAAATAATTGAAGGAAAAAAAACGCTGCTGTTAAGACGAGCCTTGTGATGCAATATGTATGTAAGACTCTTATATAGTTAATACGATATATGATATACATTGATAATTACAGCTTGTTGGTATGAGACAATATCTTCGAAATAATTCGTCTTATGAATAAGCTAGACTATTAAATATATAAGAAAAAACTAACGAATACAAATTCCTTTTAACCTTGTGATATACTAAGAGTGAAAATATAATATCGAAAAGTCCTATCAACAACGCCTTTCAAGAAATTAAATTTGTGTTTTGTCAAGAATCTTTTAAAATGGTGGATTTGTACCTGTGTTTTGGAATGGGTGATTGTGGATTTGTTTGTTTGTGTATTCTAGAGGATGGTACGAGTGTACGACTACAAAGCACTTGCTTTTTTCCGACCAACTTACATGTCAAAACAATTGGGGTTGGTCCTCTTTTGTCCATATTTTCTGAATTTTTAAATAACTTATGTAATAGATAAGATTTAAAAATCGTATATTAAGAAAACAATTCCATATTTTTAAATGAAATGCTTTAAACATTTTTATTAGGTTTTACACTTACTTAGGTTTTTATAGTTTGAGATAGATATAATCAATTAACTTTGAATTATAATCCCGATCATCGTCCCATCTTTAGAACAGCATTGGTTTTCTTTCGGCATAAGCTAAAATCCCCATTTTTTATCGGTTAGGCATCATTTTAAAAAAATTAATCATTTTCTTATGATTTGATAATCTTATAAAAATGAAAACCAAATAAATTTAATTCCTGTGTCTAGAGGTGCACATCTTCGGATTTTAATCCGATCCGGATCGGATAAAATCCGGACCACATTTTTTCGGTTTTTTTTGGGACCGGATTTTCGGGTTGTAACCGGATTTTCTCGGACAGAGGTGTAACCGGTTTCGTACGGATTAAAACCGGATTTTCTCTGACAAAACTGTAACCGGTTTAACTGGTTTCGGATGAGATTTAAACCGGATCGGATCGGATAAAACCGGTTAAATCCGCTCCGGTTTGAAAAAAATCCGGTTTTATAAAAAACCGGTTCGGATAGTTTTTGCACAAAATCGGATATTCGGATTTTTTGTGTCCCATGTTTAATTTTGAGACCCAAAACAGGCCCGATGAACATGAATGTAGAGGCCAATATACAAGTATATGACCCAATGTCAATCAACAAAGAAGCCCAAATAATTATGTCCAAGTATTCACTTTATTGTTTTATAATCCTTTCACTCCATGTCTCCATGTTTGATTTTGGGCTCCAATAAGAGTCTGATGATACTCGGTTATGTAAAAAGCCCTAAGAGCTTAAGAGCTTTTTTGTTGGGGGTCGGAGCCGCCATGCCGGGTCCAAAACCCAGCCACATCACCGTGCCATGGTGGTGGCAATGGGGGGTGATAACCGCACAGAGGGGTCGTCAAGAGGCGGTGCTCCAAAGCAGTCACTCACCTTTTTAATGTAGTGCGTGCAACACGTTGTCATTACTTTCTTTTTTGTTTGTTATTTTATGAGTCCTAGAATTTGGTATGGTGGACTTGTGAATACCAGGAGTCTAAGTGATGGGAATGGAAAACTAACATGACAGTGTGGTAAGAATAAAAAACTGACATGACAGTGTTATAGGTTGTTAACACTAGAAATAGGTTCATATACTGTTCAGTTTAAGTGCCAAGAAAGCCGAAACACCAAACATATAAGCACATTGCTTATAAGCACATTCAATATTGGCAATTCCATTGCTTATAAATCAATAACTGATTATGTTATGTCTCTAATGGGTCAAATAAATAAAGTTAAAGAGTAATTAAGTAAAACACATTAAAATTTGTTTATATTCATATATTGTATTTCAAATCATACAGGACTTGAACATTTAACCTTAAGAAAGGAGTACACCTTAATATCACTAGGCAAAAAGCCCTTTACCATTCAGCTGATTATGATAATACAAATTTATAATAACATTAATTAACACACAAACTCATAAAAACATATTCAACTTAACACGTTTTGCTATTATATGTGTTAAATTTAAAAACCTCCTTCGGGTGTATTAAACTTGTAAACTTACATTTCCACTTTACACGTTTTTCTAAAGTACTTGTAATAATTATTTTTGTAAACCAGCTACATTCGGTGTCAAGGGTAACCCAATACATTAAAAGGTAACATATGCAAGTGTAATATATGAAAAAGTGAAATTTGAAGTTTAGTACATCAATAGCACTAGTTTGCAACGTATAAAGTTAAATAAATTTTCAATCAAGTTTGCCCTTAGTTTTAATCAAAGTGTTTCAGCAAATCCACAGGAATTCGCCATTTTGACCAATAGGCTCATTTAGCCACCTCAAAAACCTCAATAATGGCATCAGCTATCAGTTTGTTTTCCTAATCTAAATGATTGGTACATTACCTGTTATGCTTTCAAATACCCGAGTTTTGTGGTTTAAATTAACAAGAGATGCTCCTGTACAGTAAACAAATATGGCTACAAAGAAAAGAGTAATCTAAAATTACGTGTAAATTACACACAGATGGCAAAAGAAGAAACTCACCAAGAGGGGAGAACTAGAATGTTGTCAGATAAGCGGTTCAGAAAGTTCCATTTCATTTGCACTATGTGGTTGTGAATCAGGCATCGTGTGCGGGTGAGACCCAACAAAATTTAACCCGAGCCATTGCCATGGCCAGCACATGTACCTAGCCCCGCTTTGAAAGCTTTGACTTTCACGTGTGTCAAGCTGTTCAAGTTGACGAGTCAACTCCTCAACCCGTTCCCTCAAACGGGTAGCCCGCGAGTCTGCTAATTTCAATGATTTCTCAGCTGCATCTCTAGCTGCCATGGCAGCTGCAGCTGTTTCCTCTTTAAATCTTAGTTTTTTTTCAGACTCCGTCACACTTTGCTTTGCTTCTTCCAATTCTTGGTGAACCTTAGATAGCTGCAAGCCAGAATGGCAACCCCATAAAGACATGTTAATTAAGAGAAGTTTCACTAGTATGCGCTGCATGAGCATGCTTTTAGGGTTTCAAACACTGTCTTCGTCTTAGTCTATTTCGTAACAACTGCCATCTTGATTCTACTAATTCAATTTATCACTTATCCAAGCACCCCTAAAGATAATTAAAAAGAGAAAAAAGAATCATGCCTACCTTTGCCACATACTCTTGTTCAATGGCCCTGCCAGCCTCAGCTTCTTGCTGTGCTGCTGCTTTCCATCTTGTAATCTCTTCTTCGGCTGCAGCAATGTCCAGCATTAGCCCTTCAACCTAAAAACACCATAAGCACGTCAACATACAAGTAAAAAACATGATCACCACATTTAGCTTATTATTATGGCACTTGCAATGATTAACCAACTAACAGAAAAAGAGAATGGGATACTTATGATAAAGCATTAACTTACAGATGAAAACTTCATGGTTAAAGAAATTCGATAGAAAGATGTAACATCATAAATATAATGGTGAGTACGGTAACTTACATTTTCGTTAGCCACCCTCTCTTTCTCTTTAAGTTCCTCTACCTGTTGTTTCTTGTGCATGAGTTCCTTTGTTTGAGCTTCTACGCTTTCCTTGAGGAAGACTATCTCTGCCCTTGATTACAAATAGCATCCAAAACATACTACAGTTGGTTAGCAAATATCTGTTGTTTTCTATAATGAGACAGCATTTGCCTTTAAATCATGAGATGAGCAACAACTTATGATAACATAATCTCAAAGATACATATAAACCTCGGTACATGGCAAAGTAATATTTATGTTCAATAAATCATACAAGAGAAAAAGATAATACCTTAGTTCATCAACAGTATGCTGCAACTCGATAATCTCAAGCTGAGATTGCTTTATAATGTTTTCAAGAGCGCCAGCCTGTGCATACCGTATTTAAATTTTAGCCAAGGAAAACATAAATGTCATGTATTTCTAATTTCTAAAGTTAGGGTCAAGAAACAGACCAAAGTGTATATTTCATCGTCTTTGGTGTCTGAATTACCAGCACTGTTATCTGAATCTGAAGCAGTTAAGTTGCTTGTATGATTGCTAAATCTATAATCAATTCCTGCTTCTCTTAACCCATTTTCTGCCACTCTGAAAAGCTCGTTAGTTTTAGATGACAGATCAGCTGACATTCTTCTTGATAAAGCGCTTCTGAGTAAAGATCCAATATGTTCTTTCTCTCTTACCAGCTGAGTAACACTTTCATTCAGGCTTTTCACTTCCTGGTTCCTCTCAGTAACCAAATCTTTTGTTTTTTCATAAACAATGGAGCTCAACTCACTTATGGATTCCAACCCGGCTAAACAAGCCCTAATATTCTCCTCAACATCTGTTTCTTGTGGAAGAAACAAGGAATCCGACAGATTT
Organism: Pulicaria dysenterica; assembly: GCA_947179395.2. Lineage (NCBI taxonomy): Eukaryota > Viridiplantae > Streptophyta > Magnoliopsida > Asterales > Asteraceae > Pulicaria > Pulicaria dysenterica. The sequence goes on along the minus strand of OX359290.1, from coordinate 104,225,244 downwards.
GACTGGTTTTTCTTATCATCATCCATTATCTTGATAACACTACAAAGCTGTTCATGTAGTTTTGAAACATAATTCAACTGCTCAACCAGTAATGGCCTTTGAGAATCAATCCGAAACTCAAAATTCTTCAACTTTAAACCATAATCATCCACTAGACCTTGCATCCCTAACACATCTGTTTCCAATTTTGATATGCTTCCATCCTTTTCAGCTATGGACTTTTGCAAATCCTCGATTGCTGAATCCTTCTTTGAGACATCCTCTCTAAGTCCACTAATGGTGGATTCAAGCTGAGATACTTCAATAGCGATCTCATAATTCCTCTGCTCAATCTGCTCCCGGGCTTCATGTGTTGACTTTGTTGCTGATTCGATCTGTCTAAGAAGTTCTTCAACGATCTCATTCGATCTCTTGATGACCCCATAAGCAACAGCAGGTAATCCGGTATACTTTTGAGACCTAGGTAAACCTCCGGCAATGAAGTTCTTGAAGTTACTCACCTTACCTGATATTTTATCAATACCGGTGACCAACATTTGTGCCGCCGTTTCAATCTCCGATCTACTTGAATCCTTTGCGTTTACGGATTCCTGTAACTGCTTAACGATTTCATCTTTCTGCTTCGCCGTCTCATTTTTCTCCTTAATTGCTTCAGCTAGCTGCGCCGATAACTCATCGTTCGACCGAGAAACCTCATCTCTCAGGCGAGATATCTCGTCGCGTTTCTTAATCGCTTCGTGTGCGAGGACTTTTAATCGGTTGAACTTACCTTGCCATTCTGATGCGGAATTCTCCGCCGCCTCACGAGCTTTCCGTTCACGATCAAGCTCCGTAACCACCTCTTGAAATCTCTCAACCGACACATCCTCTTTTGACGAAGAAATTGTATTGAAAACCGTCGCCGGGGGAGGATTATCTTCTTCTTCCACGTCACTCAACACGGCATCGGTATCTTCTTCGCCGGCCATTGTTGGTGGAGATACGAACAGTAATTAACTCACGACAACCTATTATTAATCACAGAAAGTTGCATTAGGTGAGTGATTAATCACACTATGAAGTAGGTGTACCTTAAGAATCAAAACTGATGAAGAAAAATGCAAATTGGATAGCGGGATCAAGATCGGTAATTGGTTAGGGTTTAAGAGGAAGAATTGGGGAATTGATGTTTGGTATGCGAAGGCACAACAGAGCGTAGTAGCTGAGCGGAAACTTTCGGAACAACAAACAAACGTCCGATAAGACGATTGCCAAGATTCCTTTGATTCTAAAACGATCTTGTATAGTTGTATTTGATGGTGCTTTTGGAGAATGGCTTTGAATAGGATAAATTAAAATCGGTTTAGATAATTTTAAAAAAAGGTAATATTTATTTTTCTAATTCTAATTTATGTTCTATCATTAATATTTTATATTTGTGAAAAAATATTTTAAATTTCCACTTTTCACATATAATATACGATTTTTATTTTTAATTAAAAATATATTTTTTTACTTTTATTCACGATCTTAATATTAATTAAAAGTTGTATATTTTATTTTACTTTAATCCATTAAAGATTTTTTTATGAAAGATGGTTTTTACATAATAACGCTTTACTATATATAACATCTATTACTTTTTACTCTACAAACTTAGTAAACTATTTTACTGTCCACAACTATTAATATTTGATAATATATAATTCTATTATTAACATATTAAGATTTTAAAGTTTGATTTTTAATATTATTAAGTTGACTATGTGTACGATGTTTGTAATAAAGTAAATGTGCATGACATTATAAATTATAAAATTAGTCATATATGTTTTAATTACAAATTTTAAAAAGTTCTCAAACTTGCTAAACTACTAATATGTGATAGAAGAATGAAGAATGATGATATTTCTTCTAAACTGTTTATGTAATGTTTTGATTTAACTTATTATATAATTTACATATTTTAGACTTGTGTGTGGATAAATATACTTATATAGCATTTACTAAATTTGATTAACATTATTAAAATAAATTCTTACTCATTGTTTTTTTATATGATTTAAGGTCAAGTTTTGATTAACCCTAATATCTGTAACCCAATAGTCATTTAGTAACCAGACACCACATAAGACTAAATTGGTATGAGATATGATTTTATAATCAAATATAAGATTAGGATTACCAATAGTGTAGCTTTTTATTTTTTATTTTTTTGGAAGGCAACCAATAGTGTAGCTTATCATCCCAATTTGGTAAAATACAATTTTACAAATTCAATACTAGCTTTAACAATGTCTTGTTGACTGTATGCCCAGAAACAAAAATGTAGAAATAATGTTTTGAGCTCAAACCTAAAATTTTGATCAATAACAGTATTAACTGATATCAAGCTAAATCTAACATAATTGAAAGAATGTAGTTTTTAAATCAGAAAGAAAGTAAAAAGTTTGGTTCAATTTTGTTTTATGCATAATACCTCCCCCTTGTTTACTTTTATACATTTTTGGACAGGAACATTAAAATTAAATCATTTTCATTTATTTTAACTTCGTATCTTAAATAATCAACAAAGATTCATATATATATATATATATATGGGGAGGGTTCATGCGAGAACCGTTGTTAGTGCTAGAACCACGAGTACCAATCTCAGCCGTTCCTTTGATATGAGAAGTTTCATGGATGGTGAGCGTGGAGGGATAGGGTGTGGCATGGTGCATATGAAGAATTCATGGGTGGGCAATGACATTGAAGGAGAGAGAATTGGACGGCTCAGATTGGTTCTTGCGGTTCTCGCACTAATAATTGTTCTCGCATGAATTTTTTCATATATATATATATATATATATATATATATATATATATATATATATATATATATATATATATATATATATATAGGAAAAAGTTCATGCGAGAACCATTCTTAGTGCGAGAACCGCGAGAACCAATCTGAGCCGTACAATTCCCCCTCCTTCAATGTCATTGCCCACCCATGAATTCCTCACATGCACCCTGCCACACCCTATCCCTCCACGCTCTCCATCCATGATACTTCCCATATTCAAGGAACGGCTGAGATTGGTTCTCGTGGTTCTCGCATGAACCCTCCCCTATATATATATATATATATATATATATATATATATATATATAGGGGAGGGTTCAAACGAGAACTGTTTTTCGTACGAGAACTGCGAGAACCAATCTCAGCCGTTCCTTAAATATGGGAAGTTCATGGATGGAGATCGTGGAGGGGATCAAGTGTGGCAGGGTACATGTGAGGAATTCATGGGTGGGCAATGACATTAAAGGAGGGGGAATTGGACGACTCAGATTGGTTCTCGCAGTTCTCATACGAAAAACAGTTCTCGTTTGAACTTTTGCCTATATATATATATATATATATATATATATATATATATATATATATATATATATATATATATATATATATATCCTTGATCATACATTTTTTTCTAAACATATGATTAATATACAACCTATAATTTGAGCTACCTATGTAATATTTTTGTTTGATATCTAGTAGTAGCCAATCAAGTGTTTGATATCTACTATAACTTAAGCTACATAGTGTGTGAGTTTTGAGCTATAACTTGAAACATTGACGTGTGAATCAAACGTGTTTATTGATGTTTAAAAAAAAAGTGTTAGACAATCAAATAAGCAAACCTGGTTGGTGCTTCAACGATTTTGATGCCCACGGCTTTTTTGATGACTAAGCAAACCAGGGTTGTTGCTTCAACGATTTTCATGGCCACGACTTTTTTGACGACAAATACTTTGACTCTGATGTGTAGTCAAAAGAAGATCTCACCATAGTCACCATCTTATTATAACAACTCAACAAACATGGTTGGTATATGTTTAAGAAAATGATTTAAGGTGCATTTGGAATAACTAGATGAAGATTGAAGACATAATTATATAAAAAACCTGTATAGTGAAAGGGTTAAAGCTAGTAAATACAAAATGTCGTGAAAAGTATATAAATGACAAAACAAATTATTGAAGTCAATTGATCAGAGTAACATAGTAACATTCAATTATCACAATCTCAATCCTTATTCATATGTTACTCGAAAGAAATTATCTTTTAAGGGACTACAAAGGGGATTATTGAAGATTTCCGAACAATTGTGAAGAGCTTGGGATTACGTAAACAAGAATCTCAGACACTCATAATCCCTCACAATCCTTGTACCAGATGGTTGTTGTTCAAAGGGGAATCAATGAATATTTGGGAATGATAATCATCACCTGGATGGGGCTCTATGATCGCTTGTTGGGATTTATTAATTTTAGGGAATGTGTCATTGGAATGGAGGAGTTATAGAATTGGTGTGACCAAGAAATTCAAGTTTCTTGGAGAAGATATCATCTATCCAATATCCTTTTCAAGGTAAGTTTGCCTTTTCAGTTTTCATCCACAAAGATATCCAGGTTAAAGTAACATATAAACAAACATGCAACATAAACATAAACTAGGTTTTAACAGAAAAACATGTGTCTTGTACGCCTTACTAATTGATCCAACTCCATGGATTTATCTAGGGGCCTGCTGCATGCATCCTCTGGTGTTGACTGCTTTGCTTTACTTGCTATACATTTTATCTCTTGTATGTCATGCAGAATCGGGTTTATGAAACACCCACTCACGCAGGGGCGGATCCACTTGGGAGCCACCGGGTGGCCGTGAACCCACAATTTAAAAAAAAAATCAATTATATATGTAAAATGTTGAAAATTTTATATGAGAATCAACTTAAATTTAGATATGAACCCATAAATCCATTGGGGTGAGATTGTGAACCTACAAATCTAGTGCCAAAGTTATGTTCTAATGAAAATATAGTTGACAGACGAAATGCAGGAAAGACTAAATTTTTTTTTCTGGATCCGCCACTGCACTCACGTGAAACCATCTTCCACCCAGCCACCTTGTAATTCTAACCATCGACTTTGGGCCCACAGACTGAGACCCCAAAAAAGACAGACAATAAAGGGTGCATACTACTGCCTAGAAGCAGATGGGGTGGGGAAGAAAACAAAACTAGGCATAGACACTTCTTTAAAATGGGCAGCTATATCAGCATCTAACTGCACCTTTCACCCAAGATCAATAATGGACCAGTTGTTAGTCTGGCATACACTCTGAAAGTAACATCATCACATACACTTGTAAATGCTTAAACAATGACACCATGCGTGTTAATGGTTTAAAATCATTAACACCACAACAGGGGTGGTTGCAAAACTCTGCAGTAGGATTAATGCAATCCTTCAAAATTTTACTAGGATAAATAGTGTAAATTCTACTACTAACTGACAATATAATATAGCAATTTCATCGGCATATTTTGCATAATACCACAAGCTGATGAAATACTTCACAAGTAGTTAAGACTGTAGCTAGATAAGAACCATCAGTATGGATTTATCTTTTACTAGGAAAGAACAGGTCAATTTGGATCTTATTGTTTAATTACCAGTTTTGGCCCAAACCCATGTTTGACCCTTTACCCAACCCGCTCGACTCACCAATTCTGCCATTTTGTGGGGGACTATAACTACCAGACTGATTGAACTTTGGGACTAAATTTGGCGTGGTAAGATGGAACAAACAACTTGATACTTTAATGTCATTGCAATGCAAATTCAAACATGGCTGAAAACTCAAGCAACTGATTCTAAATAAAAGAGCACATAATTTGATGACGTAAACCTTAAAAATGACAAAACTATTCTTCCATGGCATCTCCTCCCACTTGAACTACATCAACCAGCTCCTTCAGTGGTGTAATCTTTGTAAGCAAAACCTCTGTAATAACAGATTAGATTTTCAGAACAATATTATGCATAAAATTGGAACCTAATTTATCTTTGTTCTATTTCTTGTTAATGAATAATTAAAGGGAAACACATGGTGATGGATCAAGATAGCTTGTTAAGCCCTAAACTTGGATTCTTGGATGGAAATACTAACCAGTTTTTTTGGAAAATGTATAGCCTTTTGAACTGATGTATGTGCGGGGATTTGGAGTCAGATGATTCCTCAGATATTCCTTCTTACCCTGATATATAATTGTCAAAGGTGATTAGGAAAATCAACAATATAACGTTTTGTTGGGATGATATATTGTCAACAATGAGAACAATCACCTTTTCTATCACACAGACATCTACATTGCTTCCACTTCCCAGGTCATTAAATATGCCAGAGCATATAGCCTTTGTTACCAAGTTCACTCCTTCATCCCTCTGTAAGAGAACAAATGAAAAGAAACTATAGCTCATTAATCACCAAAGAGGCAATGAATCCTTTCAAACAATCATGCTTGAACTAACAAAGATAAAGAGACATTTCAGTTGAACAAAGGGACAGTAGTAAGAAAAAAGCTGTAGAAGTTAGATTAACAGTTGTGAAAACTCACAGTAAGCCCTTCACGATATTCTGATTCAAAGATAGCCATTGCAGCAAGAGAACCAGAGCCCATTGTGGCATATGGGAGTGTGTCAGTTGATCCGTGGGGATATATCTGAGATATAGTAAATTCAAAGTATTAGCACAATTGCCTTACAGGTAAAAAAGGATTTCTCAGATAGACAAAAACGAAATCAACTTACAGTATGTAGATGTGGGCCCGTCACATCAACTCCACCAAGCACCAAAGCAGCAGATACATGACCTTGGTAACTGCGTACGCAAAAGCAAAGTTAAACACTTCCGGAAAAAAAACCCAGAAAAACACTGATATTTCAGAAATATTCACACTGAAGCTTACCGGAAAAGATGAGACTTCAACAGCGTGAGTGCTGTTACAACCCTTGACTCACGACCAGTATGATATCTGTGGAGCTTCAGCTGAGAACTGATGTTGTCTACAAAAAAGATGAATATCAGCAAGTGATAAGTTAATTTAGGGGATCCTTCATATGGTGCAAGATATACATGGATACAAGAATACCTGTAACGGCTTCTGTGTCAGCAGCAGTTCCAGCTCCACAGCAGTATATATTTGGAGCCATGTAATGAATCTTTTCACAGTTCTTGTCAGCAACAATGGGACCCTCTGTGGCTCTGGTATCTGCCCCAAGAATGACACCATTCTGAAGATGAAATGAAAATATTCAGAGGTTCATCACTTCATCCCAATGAAAAATTGCAATCATAGTAACCATTTTCATGTATATAGAAAAAAAGAGTGTTAACTTCTGTACATCATATTATGTATCATATTTGCACGGGTACAAAACAAAAAACGCAATAACTCTCTTAGTCAACCATAACGTACTTTTATATAGAGATTCAAGGAAAATGTAACAAGGAATTTTCATGTTCATGCATACAGTATTCTTACTGAAAGTTCACTGAACACATGCTTGAACATTCAATCTCTAAAGTTGATGTGTACCATGCCTGTCCAGGCATCAAGCAACCCCCACCTCTCTAATTAGTTTGGGTCAATTATCAGAAGGCCTGTGACTTAATGCATCCTCCACCACAACTAATACTTATATAAGTATTCCAGTAATCAAGCAATTTGTATTTAATTAATTATCAATCGCTATTTTTTTAAAACTAGAAGATATCTTGATAATCATTTTTGAGAAATTGAAACAGCAGAAAAATGAAAGTAATCGTTGTTTATCTCTTCAATCATTTCAAAGTACATTGTTTTTCCTTTTTAGTACTTGAGCAACTACAATGGTTTTTGTGAAAGCTAAAGTCAACTATAGTTATCACATATGTCAATCACTCTATAAAAGAGCAATTGGATCAGAATAATAGTCTGAAATTTTATTGTTGTATATCTACATGATAAAAAATAACTAAACATTTTCTACTTTTAATACGAGCCTCATATGCTCTTGCTACGCATCTGCTTAATCTCCACTAGAAGGTTACTCTACTTCCTAATTCTGCTTGTGATTCACAGGGCATAATCTTGAATCAGAATCTAACACACTAGAACGTCCTTGTCGATGATCCTTTACTCAGACAAATTCTGGAATTTGGAATTCCTAGAACAATGTTCTTATCTGTTGTGGAGAATACCAGGTATACAAACATCTATTCTTTACTGTAAAGGTTAACAATAATCTGACACCTTCACATAAACCAAAGTTTGGTTTTTGAGGTAAAAGTGGAAATGTTGACAGATAAGTCACCCCAGCTGCCACCATATAGGACCGCATACGAAATGTTTTACCTCATAATTTCTGGTTGAGTTCTTTCAAAGTTCTTGGATCCCTTTTCAAGTTTGAGAAGCCCTCCCTTCTTTCACTCGGTCCCAAAGAGTAACTAAGAGCAATTTAGTCATGTTTTCAAGTTCCAGTTGAAAACTATCTGACACTTTTCAGACATTGTATTATATAACATAAGATATTAAGAAATGAATCTCCAGAGTCAGGATATTAAATGCCCTACGGTAACAAGGGGGAGATTCATAAGGTAGTGAATAACTTCCAATATATTAAGCAGATGATCAACCGGCTTCTGTCAGATATTACCTTAATAAAGCCTAAGTTAGAAGTCAATTTCATTGATTTTCACAGAACTCCATTAATAGCACATCTTATCACATTATGGTGCATGATACAAACAACTCGCGAATAGGGGGAAATATGTCAAATTGACGGTATTTAAATTACTGATTCGAAAGCCATAATCCTAATTCACATCAATCCAATTCACGAATAGATTTTTAGTAAAGGTTAACCTATCAAAGATGAAGAAGCACGGCATACCTCAAAGATTAAACCAACGATGGTAGTTCCGGTTTTAAGATACGATGGAGATTTTAAGCCTTTCTTCGTGAGCATATCGTTTCTCCTACACAGGTCGAAACTGAATCCAGTTTTGGGAACATCCATTGCTTCAATTGACATCTTCAGATACCTAAATTTCAGAAAGAACTAATGTAATCATAAAAAGAAAACCAAATTCGAATGAGGGAAAGAAGAAACCCCTAAATTAGGAATGTGAACTGATCGAAAATTAGAAAACTACATGAACAGCTATGAACAAATGCTAAAGTGTAGATGTTAATCCTTACGTATGATCAACTTACGAGCTCAGGATTGATGGTGAAGGGCGCAACCGATTCGTAAAAATGTTAATATGCAAAGTGATTTAGGTAAATCGCAAAGAAATCTTGGGTACCAAGACAAGAAAAGGGGTGCATTTACATATGTTCTTTAAAGAAACAGTTTCACTCCCTTCAGTTTTAGACTTTGTTCACTTATATGATTACAGTATCTAACTTCTCAATTTGGTCCAAAAGTGCAATGTTGATCCGTTGATATGGATAGCTTAGCCAAAACAAATAAAAATGCGACTACACTTTAATATTTTTAACCGGATATCATATATATATATATATATATATATATATATATATATATATATATATATATATATATATATATATATATATATATATATATATATATATATAGAGTAAGGTTAAACAAAGAACCTTCCTTAAACAAAGAACCTAAAGAACCTCCCTGATGATGACATTTGACACATAGTTTAGGGGCAAAAAAGGAAATTAAAAAAAAAAAAAATCGGCGCCTACAGCACCAAGCAAATCTTCTCCCAACAAATTTAAAAAAAAAAACCCCCAATTACTTTAAATAATCATAACTCGTTCGTTTTTAACAATTTTAACAAAAAAATTATACCATTAGATTCAGTTTTTCGTCCTCTTTCGAACAAGACCGGACTTGATATATTTCTGAAACTTTTTTTTTTTGAAATGCAAAGTTTGCATTTTGAGCTGGGTTCATTTAAACTCAAAATGCAAAATCCGTAGTTTGCATTTTGAGCTGGGTTCATTCAAGCTCAAAATGCAAAATCCGTAGTTTGCATTTTGAGCTGGGTAATTCAAGCCTAAATGCAAAATCCGTAGTTTGCATTTTGAGCTGGGTAATTCAAGCCTAAATGCAAAATCCGTAGTTTGCATTTTGAGCTGGGTAATTCAAGCCTAAATGCAAAATCCGTAGTTTGCATTTTGAGCTGGGTAATTCAAGCCTAAATGCAAAATCCGTAGTTTGCATTTTGAGCTGGGTTCATTCAAGCCTAAATGCAAAATCCGTAGTTTGCATTTTGAGCTGGGTAATTCAAGCCTAAATGCAAAATCCGTAGTTTGCATTTTGAGCTGGGTAATCCAAAATGTCAAAAAAAATCATTTTCAAATTTTTTTTTAGAAAAGTATAGGAAGAGTGATCTTGTTTGAAAGATGATTAAAAAACTAAAAGAATGGTATAATTTTTTTGATTAAATTCACAAAACTTAAAAAGTTATGGCAATTTAAAGTTTTTGGAGGTTTTTTTTTTAAAATCGTGGGTGTGGGAGAGGGATAATTACATTTTTGCCCTATTCATCCTAAATTAATATATAATAATTACAGTTTTGCCATCGATCAATCATATCCATTGATATTGATGATCCGAAGGTCCAGATTGGTTCTTTTGGTTCTTTGTTTAACACATGGTTCTTTATTTTATATATATATATATATATATATATATATATATATATAGAGAGAGAGAGAGAGAGAGAGAAATGTTCAATATAGTACATTCTTATTGTATAGTTTTGAGGGACTAATCTTAGTCTTTGAATCAGCCCCATCGATGGTCCAGATTGAATTTTAAAAATTTGAACGGAGTGACATTTTCGTAATTAATATGTAATGATTTAACATGTAATGATTTTACCATCACATGTGATTGTATAGTGAATCACATGTGATTTTATATTGAATCACATGATTAAATATAAAAATTTAGGACTATGTTTTTTATATTGAACACAACTCAATATATATATTTTGAAGAAAAGAATTTTGTCTTTTATTTTTTGTCTTTTAATGTAAAATGAAATTATTATTATCATTATTATAATAATTATAAAAATTATAATAATAATAATTATTAGTTAGTATATAATAATAATAATAATAATAATAATAATAATAATAATAATAATAATAATTATTATTATTATTATTATTATTATTATTATAAGAAGTAGTTGTTGCAAATTTGCAATAGTATTAGTAGTAAATAGACATATATTTTATATTCATATTTTATTATTAAAATCTATTATTATTACTATATTTTATTGTTCACATTTAAAACAATTTTATGAATTCGTTTAGTAACATTCACGAGTTCAATGTGGGTCATATCTATGACGATGAGTACGTGATAAACAATATGGACATGAACATTCAAAATCGACATGAACCTTTTTATTTTTTCGAGCTGTACAAAATTTTCTATATTTTATAATTTAGATGCTTACCTCTCACGAAAAACTAATACAACTGATGGTCTTGAGTTAAAATGAAGAAAATTATACTATATAGAAGGAAATTATTAATTATCTCATTACCTAAATAGTCAATTAACAAAAGTAGTAAAGTAAATTAGCAAGGGCGATTACATTACCATTTTTCTAGGTTTTGTGGAATCCTTCGCATCTACCGTCTACGGACTACGATACTACAAATTGAAAATTTTAAAGCATAAATGCAAATTGAAGGGCTGTTGACTTATAGTTGTGCGATTAAAGCATTTTCAATAACTAAAATAAGTATTAGTTTTTAGAACTTCTTCAGTTCTTCATATTAATTTTTACAAACCAAACATATCATATTAATTCATTACATTTTTTAATACACGTTATATACATGATTAATTTAAATTATCAACCTTTTAAATTTGAATGACGGACGGTACAATAGTGGTGTTATTAAAGCCCGTTTTTTTATCTTTTATTCAATCCTCTTTCACAAATAAAACAAGTAGGTTTTAAGCAACTTTGCCCTCTTTGCCAGCTTTTATCATTCACAAAACACACCTACACTTTTCCCACTTGATGACTTATTTGTTAATCAATCAATTAAGTCTTTGATTCTTGTCACTTCCTTCACACTTTCATAGCTCACAATGAGTCAATGAAGCAAATAGATCGAGTAGTCGACCAGCTACTAATTAAGACTTCTTTATTATTTATTTAATTACTGTTTGATTAGTTAGATTTGTTATTAATTGATTAAATATTACGTTTTTTTATAGAGTGTTAATAGTGGTTACTCATCTATCACACTTATCATATTGTCACGTCATTTTTTTTCTTCTATCACCCAGTCTACTACCTACCACCCAGTCTCATAGTAGTTACTTTCTAGCACAAAATTCTGGAACTCACATAATACTCACCAACTATAAAAATTTATATATAGAAAATAAAAATAAAGAGACAAATTGTGACTTTAGACCCACAAAAAATTACCCCTTATGTGGTATTCAGTAAGGGGTGTTTCATTTTCGGATATTCGAAATTTTCGGATCGTGGATTTTGGTATCTTAAATTTCGGATATCAGATATCCAAAATATCCGTTAATTTCAAAAAGTATATTTTTATATAATTTTTAAAAAAATATATAATTACTAAATAACCATATTTTAAACTTTAACTATAAAAAATATCTAAAGTATGTTTCAAAATAAAAAATACATGTATATAAAACTATATATGTTAAGAAAACTAAATAAACAAGCAATATAAAAATAAAAAAAATGTTTTTCGGTTATCAGATATCCGAAACTTCAAAAAGTTACTATTTGAATCCAAATCCGAATATTCGGATCGGATAATCGATTCGTATTATTTTAAACATCTCTACATTTACCCCAAAACTCCACCACCACTTAGCCATGAACTGACACCCTTCCCAACACTCAAGTGGTAATATTACATATCTCTTTAACCCCCTCTCACTCCTACCACTCTAAGGCCGGGCGCATCCATCGTGCGGGATTGTTAATTGTAGAGTTTTAATGATAACTTTAATAAAAAATCACATGCGGGTATTGTAGTCATACTTTGTAATAGTTTTATGTTGTTATTATATTAGAGTATACAGAGTACTTTAGGTTGTTAATATGCTTAAGAGCACATAAGTATCATATTACTAAAAACAACTTCATACTTGAATTATGCTTAAACTCGAAAAATACACATATTACATATAATAACATAGTAACTTTCTGATAATCTGTTATATATATTTTACAGGGACATTTAACAACAATGCATGTTTGGTACAGTGATTTGGTGGTTGTATGTTACATCAATGATCGCGGGTTCGATTCTTTGCCCTTAAATTTTTTTCCTCATCGTGGCCACATGATATCTATTAGCTACAGGCGCACAACTTTCTTCTTTGTGTAATTGTGTTGGCCAGATAGTTCATACTTTTCATCTTAATATATTATATTATTATTTATTTAATTAAGTTTATATGCTTTTTATTTATATCTTTGATTTAAAACATAATGTTGGGCATAATAATGAGTAAATATTATGAACGTCTCATTTAATTTAAATTCAAGTTTAATCTTTTATCTGTCAAAATAATAATTTTATATTTGTATTTTCTAATCTTCCAATAAATAAAAGAATTAGAAAACATTATTAGATAATTTAAATTATTTATATAACAAAAGATTTAATTTTGATCATTTATTTATTTCAAATTAGAAAATCAATTTTGATTTTTCAGAGTCAATTTATTTTAAATCTTATCCTACTAAATTAATCCATATGATAATTTTAAACATAGATTTATAGATTTTACTTATCTATACTTCTAAAATTATTATACATAATTAATTTAAATATTAAAACGTATATATGTAGATTTCATAATATGGACAATTGGTTTGGTTAGTAACTTTATTGAAGAAAATTAAAGCTCTACTATACTATGAACGTTTTTTTTATTTGTAATTTTACTATAGCTTTAAGATTTTACACTCTAAATGTTTAAAATTTATATAAAAAACCCCTATGTTTATATACGGGCATTAAATTAGTATAATATATTTTTGTGAACGATTTTAGTAATTTAACTCTACTCCACTGTTTTAACTTTTCATGTTTATCCGAATTCTATACGTTTTTATACTTCAGTAAGTATAAAGAATATAAGACAATTTATATTTATTTTGATAAAAATACTTTAAAAAATTAATAAATAAAAATTTTCATCTTTATAACAAAATATATGAATTCAAAATCCCGCAGCAAAACACTAGTACCAGATCCTCGTTTAATATAGTTTAGAGGCTATTTAAAAAAAATTATCTCTTCTATTATCTCTTTTTCTTTCACCTCCTCGATAGTAAAATACTAAAATGTCCATAAACATTGTTTGCTACGGTATCACAAAGGTCAGAGTGGTGTTTTGGCGTCAGAATCACATGCCAACTAAATACACTGAAACGATATTTAAACCATTCCGCATGCTTTTACAAATGCAATCTTTGAGTTTTGTGTGTGTGTGTCCACCTTTGCCTGGTACGGGAGGACTGAAACTTGGATTATAGTTGGGATATGGAGCTGATGATCATTAACATTTTTATTTACTTCTTTAGTATTGAGGCATTTTTTATTACAAAGTATTCGTATTTGTTGATAAATATATTACATCGGACAAATAATAATTTTGTAATAAGTTTTATAAGAGTCGTGAGTTACTCTCCTCATAACCAATTGATTTTGAGTTAAAATCCCAAAGACTTATATCCACGTGTTGGTTACAGGTTACACGAACTTCACGTAACTCATAAGTATCCACGTGTGTTAGGCGCAGAAAAAAAGAATGTCACATGTGAGGGGGACGTGTTGAGTAATGTCCCACATCAGACAAAAAGTGACTTTGTAATGAGCTTTATAATTAACGATCCTGGATTATTCCCTCATAAGTTCATAACCAATTGGTTTTGAGTTGGAACTTCACAAACTTACAACATTTTGTTTTTTTATAAAAAGTAATATTTTCTAGCTAGGTTTTTAATCAAATTCTTGTATTGAATCTCTTAAACTTTTTAACAAAACAATTTGATTGATAAAATAGCCAATTCACTTAGTTTTTTTTATGATATTGTCGGTCTTAATTATTATTTTACTAATTTCAATTCAACTAGCTTTGTTATGCTGAAACTATAATCACATAAATAGTTAACATGATTCTATGAGTCTTTTAGATATTTGAAGCCTAAAGTGCTTGCTTTATTTGCTTTACCCTTAAATAGTGATATAAATAAACTGAATAAATACAAACAATCGTATTCGTTCGTTTAATTTAGCTAAATAAATAAAAGAAAATAAATATTTAAATAAACGGATTTATGTGTAAACAAATATGAATGTTTAAAAAACGTATTTATGTGTTCGTGTTCGTTCATTAAACTTTAGTCGAACAAATAAATAAACACCAACGGATAGACGAACAAGCTTTTGTGTTCGATTATTTACAAGATTGGTTAATTCGCATGCATTTTTGTGTTGTTCGTTTAAATGATAAACGCACGTACATAAACGAAGAAACACATAATATAATGCAAATTCAACATTATTCAATACAAATAAACATTATATAAAACACATATACACATGCATGCGCACGTACACACACACACACACACACATATATATATATAGGGGATGGTTCAAACGAGAACTGTTTTTCGTACGAGAACTGTGAGAACCAATCTCGGCTGTTCCTTGGATATGGGAAGTTCATGGATGAAGAGCGTGGAGGGGATCAAGTGTGGCAGGGTGCATGTGAGGAATTCATGGGTGGACAATGACATTAAAGGAGGGGGAATTGGACGGCTCAGATTGGTTCTCGCAGTTCTCGTACGAAAAACAGTTCTCGTTTGAACTTTTGCCTATATATATATATATATATATATATATATATATATATATATATATATATATATAGGGGAGGGTTCATGCAAGAACCGTTGTTAGTGCGAAAACCTGGAGAACCAATCTCATCCGTTCCTTGGATATGGAAAGTATCATGGATGGAGAGCGAGGAGTAATAGGGTGTGGCAGGGTGCATGTGAGGAATTCATGGGTGGGCAAGACATTGAAGGAGGGGAATTGGACGGCTTAGATTGGTTCTCGCGGTTCTCGCGCTAACAACGGTTCTCGCATGAACTTTTGTCTCTATATATATATATATATATATATATATATATATATATATATATATATATAAACATATAAGCGAACATTCACGAACATAAATATCCAAACGAAAGAGCTTCATTCGTGTTTATTTGTTTTTTAAATTGTTCATAATTAAACATTTAGTTCGTACAACACGATACACTTATTTAGTTTATGCTAGACTATATATTTATTCTATATATATTTCAATCTTTTTTTTTATCACTGAAGAAATAGAAATGATTTCCCCACAACGCCATGTATTCAATGTCAATCTTCTAGAGAAGGGGATTAATTAAATCTTACGATGTCTAAGATAAATATAATATTTTTTAAACAAAATTTTAAATAAAAAATTATGTATATCTGTCAGTGATTATTATACAACTTAACTAATTAGATGCAGTGAATACTCCAATAAAAACTCATTTCATTCAAACATAGTTAAAATTATTATATCACATTACAATCAAAAGAATGAAAAAACATAGTATTCGATCAAGATCTCGTTCGTACGTACAAGAATAATAAAAAACGATTAATTAATTAGCGGCCCTACGTACGAACTTACGCGGCTATCATTTTTCTCGACAGTATAATCTTGCCTGTCCATTCCACCTTTCTTCCTTCTTTCCTTTTTATAATTATAATCTTCTTAATTAATCTGCATCTTAAAAAATAATACTAATAATACAAAATGAAACTTCCCAGACGTCACCATCCATCCCCGTTTTTTCCCAACAAAAAGCTTCCATAAATAAGACACCATAGATAGATCTCATGTACTCCCTCCGTCATATTTCGATCGATCGATAATTAACACCTGCAGGCCACACTTGATCAATATCCCATCATATTTCGATCGATCGATCAAAATGATCTCAGCAAGTGAAGAAAACATCTGCATGCTCTTAGACTCCTTCTGGTATAAACACCAGATTCTTACAAGCAACGTCCCGCCATCATCCCCCAACGAGACGCATCATCATCATCATCATGACAGAAGCGAAAAGAAACCGAGCGATGATGAGATGATAGCGATGATGATAACAGATTGTAGAAATGATGTGGAGATGAAGGGTTTACTAAGATTTTGGGCTCATTCTGTAGCTGCTTCTGCTGTTTCCTAATTAAAAGCTCCACCTCTCTCACTCATGATCATCCTTTATTGTTTCTCGATCCTTTTATCTAATTCTTCATCAAATTTTTGGGGTGAATACTTGGATTTTAATTATTATTTTTATTTTATTAGCACGTGTAGCTAGGTACACTCTTATATATATAAACATAACAGCAATATATGATCATTTATATATAGATATGTGTGTGTATTATTGGGATTAATTTGATCAAGATCGAGCACCGTTAATTTTACTTTGTGTACGCAGCTGAATGTGTGTACGTGTGTGTGCATATACAACGTGGCATATAATATATACGTTTATGTATATTGGTTTGCTTAATTATTAATGATTGTTATTTTATTTTAATCGTATACATATGCAACCCTTGTAGTCTCTCATGCATTAATCGATTGCTACACCACCATTGATCGATCTCGCTACAAGAAAAAGGGGCAATTGTGACGACGGAAATTGTGACAACAAGGACATTTGTGACGACACGTGGTTGGGCGGGCCACGCGTCGTTACAAAAGCCCTTTGTCGTCACAATTGCCGTCGTCACAATTGGCCCTAAAAAAAACGCGCCTGATTTCCTCCCCCCCCCCTAATTTTCACCCGTCGTCACAATAGCTTCTAAACTAAAAACCCTCCTACGACCTCTCTGCTTCTCACTTACACTCTCGACTCGGCGATTTCTCTCCCAAACGAGCCTCACACGCCGTCGCTCTAATCTGCTGCTGCCGCGGGGCGCCGCCGGCTCACGCCGCTGCTGCACTCGGAAGGCCGCCGCCGCCCCTGCTTAACCCTACATTTGCGATTTTAAACAGATCGAGGTATGTTCTTTCTTCTCCCGTGAATCTTAATTTTTGTAGTGTGTGTTGCGTGAACCCTAATCCGCCCTGCTCCCCGTGAACCCTAAGCCGCCGCCGCTCCCAGTGAACCCTAATCCAGCCTCCCTTCTCTCTGTGCGTGTGTGTGTGTGTGCGTGTGTTGAGTCCGTGTTTTGTGTGTGTGTGTGTGAGTCGCTGTGTGTGTGTGAGTCAGTGTGTGTTCCGGCGTGTGTGTGTGTGTTCTGTGTGTGTGTGAGTCGTTGTGTGTGTGAGAGTCAGTGTGTTCCGGCTACTTTGTGTGTGTTCCGGTGGTGTGTGTTGACTGTGTGTGTTGTGCGTGTTGGTCATTTTGACTTGTAATTGAGCTTATATATGCCATATTAGTATGAATTGATCATGTTGGGTTTGAATTGGTCATTTTGACTTGTAATTGAGCTAATATATGTCATATTTTGTATGAATTGGTCATAATGGGTTTGAATTGGTCATTTTTACTTGTAAATAAGTTTCTATATTCCATATTAGTATAAATTAGTCATATTGAGTATGAATGAGTCATGTTGGGTATGAGTTAGTCATAATGGGTTTGAATGAGTCATTTTACTTGTTATTAGTGTATAATAAGTGTATATATGTTTATTTTGTAGCCGGATCCACTTCAAGCAATTTTCAATAACCCGGACTTTAGACAACAATTGCTTGCAATGGTTCAATCCGTTACAACCCAAAATAATAACGTGGAGAACGAGAACGAGAACGAGAACACGAACGAGAACGAGAACGAGAACTAGGAGGACGAGAACGATAACTATGAGGAGTAGTTTGTATCTTTATTAATTAGTAGACGTGTTTGTGCATCTTAACAATATATTAAAAGTTTTTGTACATATATTTGGATATTTAGTACGTTAGTAATGGTATTTAGTAGTTGCGGATCTATAAAAATGCCGATTTTTTGATTTTTTGGTTGAAATAATAAATATACAGGTTTAATATAAATAAAATAAAAAAACAGGACATTAAAATATAATAAGTATAGCGACGACGCCTTTAGTGACGATGCCGCTCTTTAGTGACGACACTAAAAAAATAAAAAAATAAATTAGAAATAAATTTAAAAATCAATAGTGACGACACATTTAGTGACGACAAAAGGGTAATAGTGATGACATACAATTGTGACGACACAATTGTGACGACAGATAGGCAATTGCGGCGAGGCTATAGTGACGACGCGTCGTCACAAAAGGCTTTAGTGACGACAAAAGGGGGTATTTGTGACGACATCCGTCGTCACAATTGCCCCTTTTTCTTGTAGTGCGATGCCCCGCGAATCTCTACAGACACTACAAGAAATAAAGGTATTTGCGACAGAAGCCTTTTGCGGCGACATATGTCGCCGCTAAATCCTCGCTAAACGACAAAAAGATGGCCCACTACCATCTGATTAAAAGGTGTCGCCGCTAAAGGCTTTTTGCGGCGACATATGTCACCGCTAAAGTGTATTCCCACCTTTTTTCCCCACCGAAAACCATGGCGGGTTTTTTCCCACCTAAATATTGGACGTCGCCGCTAATTAAAAGCCTTGTGTCGCCGCAAAAGGGTCGCCGCTAAAGGTATTTTCTATTTTCTTTATTTAATCGAAACTATTTTCTATTTTCTTTATTTAATTAATATAGGGTGTCGCCGCTAAAAGCCATGTGTAACACCCTCCTTACCGGCATAGTATGATTAAGGTAATTAAGATGGATTATCTTAATATTAATTGATTTATTATTTGGATTGTGTGTTTAATTAATTTAATTATTTATATTGTGAATAATAGTTAATTAATTGTAATATGTGTGAGTGGAATGGTGAGTTGGCTTAAGTGACACCTAAATCACCAAACACACATGTCTAATTGTCATAACATGCAAAAATAGAAGGTGTTGTGTGTGTGTTGTAATCTTCGGCCGAGAGAACAAAAGAAAGGAAGAAGAAGAATTCCAAATTCGTTGATCTTGTTTGTGCAATTGATTAACTGAAGTATTCTGAATCATCTAAGAGGTTAGATTGCTGAAACAATATGTTAATTGTTGATTAATTTCGGATTTATATGAAATTATGTGTGAAATCCGATTGAATGAAAATGTATGATGAATTCATGATCTAGGATGCATGTTTGTTAGTATTTGATGGTTATATGATCAAAACATGTTTAGAATTCAGTTCTGGAAACTTAGATGAGGTTGCATGCTTAAAATCAGATTAAAAATCAAAGTTAGAATGATTTTTGAATGTCTCAGATTTCTTAAGTATGAATCAATCGGATTTTGAGTTTGAATGGCTCGGAATTGGTGGAATCCGACTAAAAACTATCGGATTTGCTAGGAATCCGAGAGAATTGGACTGTGTAACACCTCGATTTTGAAAACCAGATTTTTCATTTTAATAATAATAAATCAAGAATCCAAACTGCGTGGATCCATTTGTAAACTGAACTTAAGCCAAACCTGTTTTTCAAAACTCAGTAATAGCAGCGGAAATATAAAAGTGGCTATAATTACAACCCAAAATCAGCCACGGTATACAAAAGATCAGTTGGTGTTACCAAACTGTTCACCGACCACACAAACAAGTTTAAACAAACATAAACAGTAATTATAAGTAATAAAGACAAGTGTTCCTCCAAAAGATAAGTAATAACCAGCAGGTACCCAAAGCTCACGCGCCTAAGTGTCACCTGCAGTCATGGGGAGAGTATCTGTTAGCTAATTAAAGCTAGTGAGCATAAGATAGCATATTCAGTAATATAAACATATCACATATCAACAATATATCAAACAGTGCTATCCTAGCATCTCGCGATGAGCTGGCACAGCCAGAAGGAAGCATAATCTTGCAGGGTAGCGAGCCCGGCTCAACACTCCTAACTGGGGAAACCAGACACATCAACCGCGCGAGTGGGTGAGCGGGTAGCGGTCCACCGTTGCGTTATGAAGTCATAGACTCCATGGGGTACAGCGGGTAACTGATCCCCTAATCGCCCGAGGAACATTGGGTTAGCCAAACCCTAAATACCTAACCAGGTACCGTTGACGCTATCATCGACCCGCAGGCCTCAAGGCATCCCAGACCGCAGTCTGGCCTCGATCAAGGACTATAACTAGCCCCCATATCTCGGATCCGTTCACAAACACATAGCTGACCCATTCCGGGCCTCATAGCGCGCATACATATCATATCATAATCATGATTCAACGGTTACGTGTGTCATGCATAAACATAGCATACAGTACGCATTTCAAGCATACAACAGTGTTAATTACATTTCATGGAATTACTTGCACATACTAACAACATGTAACATGATTATATTAATTCGTATGTTATCCTATACTCACCTGTGAGGCTAGAGACTAAAGCAAACAAAATTCGTGATCGTCGCGTTCTTCTTCCGGGTCGTACAGCTTACCTATAAGATAATACTCGTGTTTAGTCACTTCACACAAGTACATTAACTAATATAACTAATATGATACCCCTAATGATGCCATTAGACTAATTAGAATCCTAAACGAGCATCCCGTACGACAAAACGTCGAAAAACAGTACAACAGTGCACTGTTCATAACCACCAGCCCCTACAGCCGTATGAAAAAGGCCCTACGGCCGTAGGACTATTTTTTAACACCCTTCTACGGCCGTAGGGGCACTTACTACGGCCGTAGGAACCATCCTGCAGACAGTGTGCGAGAACAGCCCCTGTTCAGTCCATTTTTCATCCCAAAATCAATTCCATCAATCTCAATCCAATTTCCAGTGTTTCCATATGATTTTAGACATCCAAATGAATCCAAAAACATACATATAACATCATCAAACCAAAGATTGAAGGTATAGGATCAAATTCTTCCATTTTTACCCATTTCATAAATTTCATGAAACAACACCAAAATCATCATTTTAATTACTGAAATTGATTTCTAAACACTTAGAAATCATAAAGGAACAGATTGGAAAACTTGAAACCAACTATGGATGGCTAATTCGAATTTTGCCATTTTTGACCTAAAGCTTTAAACTCAAGAACAATGAAGAAGATGGACTTACAAAGAGGAAAGAGATGATGAAGATGATGATAAAGAACAGATATTAGCTTGGATTTGCAACTGAAATTGATCTTGGTGGCTCTCTCCTTTGATTACTTCTTCACGGTTCAAGAACAAAAGAAATGAGAAGCATGTGTATTGTGTACGTATGTTTGAGAAGGGGAGGCCGACTTAAGGTCTCCAACTTTATCCAAATGGGGTATTTTGTTCCCCTTCTCAACTTACAACTTAATACCCGTTTACCCGTTTCAACTAACGGGGATATTTCCGGAATCCTTATTCAAAACCGTTTAATATTTTATTAAATTTATCTATTTTATTTATAATATTTAATACCATGATTTCTTAATTATATTAATAATAATTTTAACATTTATTAATAAACTCGAGACTTGGAATGTACCGAGGGTATAGACGACTAGGCCCATTTGAGGATGTTACAGACTGTTGCCTTAGCTTTTATCGGATTACCCTTTTTACTCGGATTTCGATACTATCGGATTATGTATTTTTCTCGGAATTCATGTTTATCGGATTGTTATTTCATCGGATTTGGCTTTTACTCGGATTGTGTATTGCCTCGGAATCCGACTAGATTGGATTTGCCCTTGCTCGGAATTGGTTTATCGGATTTCATGTTTTATCGGATTTGAACTTGTCTCGGATTTGGTTTCATCAGATTTGATTCTATCGGATTTGAACACAATCGGAATTCAAACAATACCTATGCTCGGAATTGGTGAATGTTGTGTTATGAAAGATCAACTCTTTGATGATTTGAAAATAAACATGAACTTGTAGCCTTGGCTTATGAAAGGAATATATGAATTGCCTAAGCTAAGGAGTTGGATGAATTCACTGAATTACAGTAAGTAAAGGGTAATAGTGAATAATGGTATATGATTTGAATATACATGAATTGATATGTACTTGTGATTGTATGTGCATATGTGGTTGATTATAGTATTATGCTTATTGTGTATTGATTAAGCAAATACTGATTGTTAGTTGTTTGTTCAGGTGGAGACAAAACTCAGTGGATAAGTAAAGACTGAGTTGTCTGATTGTTGAAGATATCGGTGAGTGGATATATATCTTGGATGTATAAGATATATCACCTGATTGTTGATCTTGGAGATTTTATCTCTTGTTTACTGTATATATACATGTTGTTGTGGAGATCAGCTTGGCGGTTGTTTTTCAGCTGGGCCTATGTTTAGGGATATACAATATTAGCAATCGTCTTGATAAGTATTTGTTGTAATCAAGAGGTGTTAGTATTGTTATCTGTGATAACTGGGCTATCGGTAAACCTATGCTTTGGCCGGCATTTGGTTGAAGGTCCCGCAAGACCGCCGGTTCTCTTGTTGTTTGAGCTTGGTTGTTTGGGCTTTATGCCTTGTATGTTTTTTATATCTATTCTCTCACTTAGCTTTGTGCTAATCCCCCACTGTTGAACTCTTTTACAGGATATTCCTGGTATGTGGAAGATAGAGATGAAACTGGAATTGTGGACTGATCATAACTCTGATATATGTTTGTTTTTTTTGTAAAGAGCCTGTTTTTGAGTAACACTGTAAATGTGTTTTGTAAATCAAACAAGTTAAAGTTGTATTTTCATTATTATATTATATTAGTAATGTGTTTTAGCTTCCGCGCGTATTTCAAAGTAGTGTTAAAAAGTACGGTGTTACACCATGTGTCACCGCAAAAAGCGTCGCCGCAAAAAGCCTTAGGCGATATAGGGTTTTGTTTCCTTCCTTTCGGTCATTTACGAATCCTCAGCCGTTTTCGCCTCTCCTCTCGATCGTCAGACGACCGCCGCCGTCGACCCTCTTGCCGTCAAACCTTCACGCGCCGTCTCCCCTCTCCCTCTTGCCGTCGAACACCGCAACAAACAGTCTCCCCTCTCGCGCCGTCTCCCCTCTCCCTCTTGCCGTCCAACTAATTAAATTTGTACGTGTGTGTTATTTAATTTTATATTGATCAAGCTAGTTGGAGTATATGTGTGTTTTCATTAATTTGGTGTCATTTAAAAGGTGTAATGATAATTTACAAGATTCTATAAAAAATCACGTAAAACGATCAAGAATCAATAAAAAATATCAAAAAAGGGCTGAAACTGGGAAAACAAGTTGCAGGTCGCGAAAGGGACATATTGACACATTTTTTTGTAAGTTAAATGGGCAAATGTGCAGAAAACAAAGTTAATGTGTCACAATGGAATACGGGGAAAATATCTTTGTCTACATTGACTTTAACTCCTTAAAAATTTAGAACAAATAAATTATTTGCTTAAATAGCATTTAATTAGTTGAATAGGTATAAAAATAAAAATAAATACAAGATTAGTAATAACTACTAATTTTTATTATCTTAAACCAATAATTTGGAAATTACATTCATAGTAAACTATTTCTTAAAAATTACATGCAAAAAAATCTCAACCGTATTTCTTTTTTGTTCCTTCTTTGAGTGCTTGAATCACTCAAAATTTGCAACCCGTCATATGATTGTGCGACATCATGCATGAGTGTTCTATGATGTTTGATTGATGAACTCAAAGGTATAAAACTATGTCAAAATTTTGAACAAGATCTGTGTCACACAAAAAGACATGGATAATATGAACATAAGCAAGATAAGTTTTCATTATACCTTACAATTATGTATAACATGAACCATAATTAACAAACCATTACAATAAAGAAGAAACAATCAACCACACATGTAAAAAATCAACATCATCCTATAAACTTTGCCCTAGGTTCCATTGTTACCAGAAGCCCATTCTTCATGTAAAGTGTAGTGTTTATCTTTGGACACACTTTATGACCTTCTACCATTTTCAATGTATACCTCAATAAAATCGAAGCAACCACCATTTTCATTTGCATATATGCAAACTTTTTTCCTACACACAATCTTGGGCCTGCATTAAACACCGTGTACTTGAACTGACTTTCACTCATAAATTCACCATCTTTGATCCACCTTTCTGGCTTAAACTCACAACAATCTTTACCCCAAAGGCTCTCCATCCTAGCCATGCCGTACATGCAGTAGACCACACGCGCACCCTTTCCAATTGGGGTCCCGTCAGGGAAAACATCGTCTTCTTGTGGCTCTTTGTGGTCAAAGGAGACAGGAGGGTACAAACGCAAGGATTCAGATATTGCTGCTTGTAGATACACCATTTTCTTCAATTCTTCTTCTGTAAATACTATGTTTTCTTTATTTTCCTTATTGTGATCTTCTCGTTGTCGTAAGATGTTGTAGATTTCATCAAGAATTCGGGTTTCTACAGATGGGTTTTTGGTGATTAACCAGAAAAACCATGATAATCCCACCGAGCTTGTGTCTCTACCTGCTAAAATAAAACTTATGCAAAAATCTTGAAGCAATTTATCAGTAAAAAACACTTCTTTTTTATCTTGTTCCATTATGATAAGTCTTGACAACAGATCACACCTTGAACTACCTTCTCTGTCTTCCTTGTTAGATAACAATTCCATCTTTCTTTCTCTTACCGTTTTCTCAGAAAAATCATGCACAACTTTGACAGCTTCATGCAGTGTTTTCTCAAATCCAATTCTGAAAAACTTCATCGGCTTCCATAGGTAACGAGGGAACAAGAACCTCATCAAACTTGCAAAAGTCACGTTCTCAAATGCCTTTGCAAAGGGGGTTTCTGGTAAATCGACCTCCAAACACCCCGAATCAACACCAAATGCCACTGCACAAGTATTATCGAAGGTAAAACGAAGAAGCACATCCTGCAGATCAATAACACACCCTTTTTTAGCCTCCAAAACCTTCAACAACTTGTCATGCACAAGGGTTTTAATGGAATTCATAGAGAACTGCATGAAGCGAGTCGAATGCATCTCAGAGTTAGCCACACGACGTTGCGTCCTCCACAACTCATCATCGGCATTAAAGATTCCATCTCCAAGAAAATCATAAAATCTTTCTTTATAAACTTTCCCTTTTGGGAAGTTTTTGAAATTTGTCTTGAGCATGTACTCGATTTTCGCAGGATCACTTGTGACGATCCCAAACGTACCACCCATCCACACACCTCTGTAGTAAAAGGTTCCACCATATTTGATCAAAGCATTGCTTCCCCATTCATAAAGATTGGAATAATGTAAGGCTACCGTTGGAATTATTCCAAAAATTGGCCATATCATAAGACCCTTTATGGTGAGTCTATTATGAATGGAGTTAAATATGAAGAGTATGAAGAGTGCCATGACTATATCTGAGAACCATAAATGGGAATACAACCATCTTGGTGAAGAGAATATAAGATTCATGATCATCTTGTACTCCATCTTTTCTTTTTGCAATGGGAATTGTTTGGTTTCATGAAATAATTGATCAACAAGGGATTATATAAAAGAGAATATTGAGAATGGTATTATAATCCAATCAAATTCAATGAAACTAATATATGTATGTGCTTAAAAACAAATTACATCGGTGGTTTGTGTTATGAGTTCAAGACGGCTCTTTTGGTAGGTTATGAATCATTTTGTAACAACCACCTTATCATACAAAATGTGTGACATTCTATGTTGGAATTTAATACAAAACTCTTGTTATTTACGTGTCGAAGTGTTTTTGCCTGAATCACTTAAAAAGAAACGACGAAAAAAGATTATAGATGTCGCAGGAAAGATATCAAGATACATGATTGAGTTTAAATCTTTTTTCTGGTATTATAGATCTTACCGAAAAACATGAGCATTAGTTATGGCAATGATCACCATCGTTGCATCAATTCCCAACTAGCGAGAATTAGGAGTCTTTATAAGTATTGAGTAATATATAAGTTTTTACTATCTTGCTACAACGTTTTAAGTTGAGTAACTTGTAGGTCACTAGAACAAATTGTTACTTTAATTATCTTGGGATTTTCATATGCGTTACTCATTTGAACATCAAGGTGGATTTTATCATATTGTTTCTAGTTAATATCTATATGTCACAAGAAAAACCATACAAATTAATATATGGATGAAATATATAAAGTCTTAAGCTTTGAAATTAAGATGTCCATTTTATATAGTAAAACTCACACACCTCATAATACTCATTCTATTGTTAATTAGGAGATTTAAGACTCATTCTATTGTTAATTAGAAGACTTGAACCTGTAACCTTGTGAATTACCTTAATTCCCCTAATCAAAAATTTTGAGAAGAGTAATACTCAGTCTCAATCACCTTAGGTGGACATTGTTACAGATATATAAATTCTTACATATATTACTCATATGCCAGTATCTTACCCTCACACTATGTTGACGGTATATAGTTTATATCTGATAACATGTCGTTTTATAGACTATAGGGATATGGTGTTCGGCGAATAGTTTATACCTGGGTAAAATGTTGTTTCATTTCTTTCTCTTTTTTCCATCAACTCTTTTCTTTATTTTCAAAACAAAATTTTAAAAACAACAAAGCAACCATTTTCCTTATTTATTGTGGGTGAGAAATGTGTAGTTATGAAGTGAAAGGGAGAAAAAAGAGGAAAGTTTGTTAAGGCTCTAATACCATGTTTGGAGATAATTTTCCCATAAGTGAGAATGATTTCATTCATTAAATAAATAGATTACAATAAGATACAAAAGGCTACACATGGGCCGAACACTAAACAAATATATAGGCCTCAAATCAGCCTGAGGCCTAAACAACTATTCTTACATATACATTAATATGTTTTTGGTTATTGCGTAAAATAGGAGAGAGAAATAGAGGTTATTTGAGAATTGAGAAATGTATTACTGATATTTTAAGATATTAAGTAAAATAAGAAGGTGTTAAATATATTATAATGCTGCATCAATATGCGAATGACTTTTCTCGTGATGTTTTGACTCATGTCACAAAATCATATTAAATTTGATATGCAAAGTCGATATAGTTTGAATCTTTCTTGTTCAATATTATACTTGAATAAATAAGGGGTGGCTTTTGGAAAGACTAATTCATCAAGACACACCTTCAATGGAAATCAGTGATCAATCTTTGTATTCATGAACATATATAGTTGTCAGATTGTTTATTATTTGTTTAGCTCCAATGATTCTCACTTTACTTTTTCATATTCATGTCTCAATTTGCTTTTTGAATGTCCTCCAAGAAGGTTTAAGAACCTTCACCTCCCCTTTTTTCTTTTTCTTTATATTACTCTGCTTTTGCTTTTTGAAATGTCTCCCTATATGTAGAAATGGACCTAACCAAATGCACATGATGATGTTGTAGTGTTGTACACATGCTATTAATATATGTACTGTAATATCTAGCTAAAGTTTTAGCATCAAGAAAGGCTAGATTAAATCTGTTCACTCATAATATGAAACACTACCTCATATAGACAAAGATATGTAAGAGTTGAGTCCAATATGGAGTCAAGTGTACAAGATAGTTTCATCCCTCAATCATCTTCTACGGAACTATCTATAGAGCAAGAATTCATCATGAACAAGACTCTACTCACTCATGAAGCAGATGGGCGTCGTGTAGATTGCAAGATAATGTTCCAAGCCATGGAAAATGTCCTGTTTTACGCGTCTAATTCAGAGAAAGTACTACCCCTTGATTCGTTTCATCATCTTGACTAAGATTGTTGTCTTGATCTTTATAACAGATCAAACAGTCATTTCTTTATGTTTTCAGGCAGTTGATGTGTATGCTCTTGATAGCATTAAAAACTTTGCATTGAAAGAAGTTTTAGAGCATGACCTTTATAAGATATCACGCTCGGTACTCTCTAATAAACTCACAATCGCACATGTTGCAGTTAATTCAATCTTCTTTTTCCTCTAATACAATGCTAGTGTTAAGTTGCAGATGCTATGGGAATGTCATAACACTGCAGATATGCACACAAGAACTCTAGTTTTACTAGAGATGTTAGGGAACTACAGTTGGGATGCAAAAGTGGTCCTAGTACTCGCTGCATTTGCAATAAATTATGGTGAATTTCGGCTCATTCTTGAGGTTCATGGTCAAAATTCATTAGCAGCATCACTTGCAGCACTCAAGAACTTGTGTTGGAGAAATATTGAAGCTTTAACACCACAGTTTAAGGCTATGGAAATGCTAATTAAGGAAATGGTGGAACTGGCTAAGTGTATAGTGAGATTTGAAGGCTTGCCTCTCCAACTTGTAATCTATGATGATCATGATCATACCTTAATAGCTGCTGCAAAGTCTCAGATTTACTTAGCTACCTATTGGATCATTAGAAGCTCGTTGACATCAGCTTCTCAGATCACAGACTTGATTGCCATGAAGCAGGAGCAAGTGCATGTTCTTTTTTTCATTTTCTTGGTTAAACAAATTAATAAATCTTCAAGTTTGTAACTTTCTTGTTGGGTATTTATTAGTTGATGTTATAATTATAAAGGTTAAAACTCTTTTTCAGGAATTCGAATATAACAGCAAATGCAGCATGGGGTTTGTCTAGTTTGGCTCTTAGGTTGAGCAGATTATGCAGTTGCCTCAAAATGCAGGTTCATGAATCTCAAGAACGGATAGGTAATACACCCTGCTACAAAGGAATCATGCACATTTTTTTGGAAGACCCGAAAAAACATATGCGAATGAAGCTTTAAATACACACCCATTTAACTCATCAAGCAATACCCTTGAGTCAAATTTGAACTCCTGACCTTTCGCTTATCTGAAAGGTCCTAAATCACCAAATAGAATGTTTTTTTTTTCATCAGGAAAAGGTTATCTATATATATCTATTTATTTTTTTTCTTTTTGGTATCTATTGCAGAGAAGAAGCTGTACATAAAGTTGATGAATCTTCTTAAGGATCATACACAAATTGACAATCAAGAATTGCTTCACTTATTTTTTTCTTCGAATGATGATTTGCCATTCAAAGATTCTTCTTCTCAAGCAAAGGCAAGTCCTTCCTTTACGAGAACCGTCTAGCTAGATAGAGTCATAGAGGTACAACCCATTGTATGGGCCTCTCAAAGCATGATAGGAACCACAAAGACATAGTATTCCCATAGTGGACTTGCACACATTTAGGAAAACTATGATAAAAAGGTGTTTTTCAGGGTGTACAAATGCATTAATTACTTAATATTGTACATTAATTACAAAACTAAGAACTTAGTATACTGCACTGCTTGAAAATATTTGTTATTGTGATATCTTTGTTTAAAATCAGGTATCCACCACCAATCCATTGCTTTTATGCTTTTAAAACTCCTGCTGCTTTCTAAAACAGGTTGGTATATCTAATCTCAAAGACAAGGTAGTTATGCTTTTCGTCTCAAAGCCGGATCTTTTGCCAATAGATCAGACTATATTGCTACTACAGCAAACTCATGAGCATCCTGACAACAAGAACATAGAGCAAGACTACGAAATCCTGTGGGTCCCGATCTCATCTTCAGAAACATGGACTGTTGATGAACACATAAGTTTTGATTACCTATCAAATTCATTACCATGGTTGTCAATCAGGCAGCCATGGTTGCTCAACTCAGTAGTAGTGAGGATGATTAGAGAAGAGTGGAAGTTTGAAGAAAGACCCTTGTTAGTAGTATTAGATCCACAAGGATCTGTTTCACATTATAATGCAATCGATATGGTGTTGATTTGGGGACCAAAAGCTTTTCCTTTTTCAGCTTCAAGAGAGAGGGAGCTTTGGAAGGAAGAAAATTTAAATGTGAAGCTTTTGTTAGATGGAATAGATCACTTCTCAAAGAAGATGGTAAGATCCTGAAATTATTTCTATAAATGCACAACTTTCTTCCGTATTCAGTTAAGATGACATCCTAAAGTTATATAGTACAACAAGAATTGTACTAAACAATGATTTGGGGATCATTTGTCCATAGAGTCTGTCGCTTCTATCATTTTCCAAAAAGGTTGCTGCTTTTTCAGGATTTGGGCATACTTACTCAATAGTCTTGTTTTCAGGTTGATGAAGGCAGAAACATATGCATATGTGGAAGTAGTGATCTAGACTGGATCAAGGAATTCGAATCACAAATAAAGAAACTAAAAAATGCAGGCTTGCAGCTCCTAGTGATCTTTGTGGGAAACAGAAACACAAGTGAAAACACGCGAACAACATTAACCTTGATCAACAAAGACAATTCCTTCACTCCCATAAAGATTCGATTTTTCTGGCTAAGGTTGGAGAAAATTAAAGACTCAATTCTTCGGGTAGGCCAAATTCAAGCCTTTGCTAACTATGACACCCTTTTGAAACAAGTATCAGAATTGCTAGACACCAATGGTTATAACAACTGGGCACTTTTTGGATGTGAAGATTCAAAAGATTTTGTGATTTTAAAGGGAAACAAAATCATGGAGTTATTTGACAACTTTCATGGTTGGGCTAAAAAGACCCAAGCATTGGGGTTTGTGGGTGCGATCACTAGTGCAGGTGATGAAGTTAACAACACAGTCACTTGTGATCACACAACTGAAGTTCCGTATGATGAAAGAATGATTGGAAAAAATGAGTTTTGTGATAAATGTAAGCGTTTGATGAAGCCATATGTCGTTTACAAATGCGATGGATCCAAGCAGAATGTTTCAGCCTAGAAATTATGATGTTCTTGAAAACATTGAAAATAACTTAAAATAAAAGTAGTTCTTGCACAGCAATGTCATAAATGTTGGTTTTTTCTCTATGGTTACTGATCGCACTCTCACTAAGAGTGATTTATAAGAGGGTCTAAACTAAACTTATACATACTATTATAAAAATTAAAATTAAAAATCAAGCGGATCAACGCACCTCAATTAGGTGTACACGGCATCGCCCCTTCAGCCATGAGCCATGTGGTTTACCTTTTCTTGAACATCTGAACGATCTAGTTGCTAGAACCCTCGGTCAATCCCACCGAACCATGATGGCCTAGATCGCTACATAACTTGAGAGAGGTTCTAAATCTCGTTAGTCCGTACGCAGCTTTGTTCATCTAAAAACGCAAAACACAAACACTCATGCGGTCATTTCAGAAGAAAATACTCAAAAAGCATCGCGGTTTATGGTTTTTTACCAGCAGTAGTGTTTAATCATTGTTTTACTCAACATGAGTGCAAATTAACACAAAGCCCCTATAGCTCAGTGGTAGAGCGCCAGTCTTGTAAACTGGAGGTCTGTAGTTCGATCCTGCATGGGGGCACTTCTTTATTTTATTTTTCATTTTTTGCCCCTCGTTATCGTAGTTTCTTGACTTCTTCGCTTTTTAGCCTTCTCCGTTTCACGGACACTCCCCATAATTGAAAAATGTCTCAAATTCTTGATAAGATTTTACGCAGACCCTTCAATGGAAGCACGATTAGAGCTTTCCTCACCCATCAAAATCCAACACAAACCCTAATTCCGCAACTAGTTCATCAACCCCAGTCCGACGCCAAAAACCCTTTTCCCGAATCTCCGACCGAGGGCAAATCGACCCATTTCAATCGGTTTCATATTTACCCTAGTTTTTCATTTGGACATTTCTTAAATCCGATTTCTTCATCTGGGTTCCCTGATTCTAAGCCCGAGAAGGATCTTGAACTTGATGGGTCGGGTTCGAGCCCCGGGATGATCTGGGCAGACAGTGTTAAGAAGAAAAGGAAGAAGAAGATGAACAAGCATAAGCTAAAGAAACTGAAAAAGCGTCTTCGTCACTGCTCCTAAACAGGTGTTCCTTTTAGGCAATAAAGATTTTTTTATTGATCTGCTATTGTCGATTGAGATTATGCGGTTGGTGATTAGTTGAGCATTGCAACTTATTTGCTATTCAGATTCTTCTTGTGTGATTTTTGTCTGGAGATTTCCCCCTAATGTACTTGTTTTTGATGATCAGTGCCAATGGGATCCAAGATTTCAAATGACTAAAGATACTTTCGTTTAGGACTTAGGTTTGGTTCTAGAGTGATCAATATGTTTCTTACTTGTTTATTTTAAACAAGAATAAGATGAATTAAAAGCCAGCCTTACAAAAACTTGAAATTATGAAATATTTTGAGCATGCAACTCTGATTATTTTGCAGAGTCTCTCATTATAGTTTATGTGCAAATTTGAAATATCTATCTTGGTAGTTCTTGGCTTGTTATTCTTGTGATAATTTTATCAACCTTTATCATGTTGTTATTGATGATGATAAGAATTTAAGTGGTTCAGTTGGAATGTGAGTGAATATACTGTAAACTATGAGCATATGTAGTGAACTGGTATTGACCATGGTTCTAAGTTGTATTTATATCCATACAGAGATTTATTAAAGAACCTAAACATTGTGTTTATGTCAAATTCCTTCTTGAATTCAACAATGATTCATTCCTACTTGAATGAATTCACATCCTTGAGTCTTCTGCATACTTTATATGAGTAGAAGTCCTGATGATGCTAGAGGATGTTTGGTATTATAGGCAGTTTTAAGTGTTTGAACAGAAGCAGTGTGTTTATTATTATGTTGTTGCATATTCAAGTGTGAAATAAGCAGATGCAGTTTATGAGTTGCTTATATAAGCTGGTTATTATGATCATGATCATTTAACCTCTAAAATCGCTAAATAAGTAGAACTTTCATAACACTCAAACAACGGCTTATTAAATTATCGGGTTTTGTTATAGTAAAAGCATATTCGAACACTATCTCAAGCAGAATTGTCAAAGACTCAAAAAACTGTGTATTTAATAAGTGGTATTGCTCATATCCAAACACTAGCTTCGGCATTGCATTTTGCTGCCATTGATTATGCTCGTACCTTTCTAAGTTCAGGATACGTTCTAGCACTGGTCGTGTTCTGTCAAGAAATCTCAGCCCACACACATACTTGAATTTACCAAATTTTTTGTAAAGACATATAGTTGAAGTTAGCAAAATTTTACCCAAGCACTCATATTATTGATCAAGTTTGGTTGGTAGTCTTCAAGTTTTGACTCTTTGTTGTATTTGTTTCCTTCTCATATGAGTTCTAGCTGCAACCATGTCTTTAGAATTTAAGCATCTTGTACTTGTTTACTAGTTGTTTTTACCCGTATCATAGCTTTTTCTTGATCTCGGTCTATTGATTTGAGCTTACACTAGCCTGTTTAGTTACTATTGGTTGGCATTTTGATGGGTCTGATGGTATGTGTATTCTAATCAACTGATCGGGTCCATGATCAAGTATATGGATTGGATTGAATTTGATCATTGATAACTTGAATCCTTGCGATTCCCACACCTGCAGGAATTCACAAATCCTCCCATTTAGCAAATGATTTGGCAAATGGTCACCATCCCCATTGCTCCAGAGACATTGCCATCATCATCGATAATGTTTTTACTGCAATATCATGGGGATTGATTTTTCTCGATCGATCTACAACAACATTGGCTTCTGTGATCTGATTCTTCAGCGACATCATTAGGTATGACATCATCGACGATGAACAATCTTCACTAGTTCAATTAGGGTTCACCTCCATCTTCTTTTTTGCTATCAGGCATCAACCTTTTTTCTCCGGCTAATGACGAATGACCTTTGACAACAATGAACGGTTTTGATTTCAACTTCATTATTCGTTAAAATTATCAACTTTTTGTTCCTAATTTCTCAATTATGAATTTATGATTTTATTTGGTTGTAATCAAGGTTCTAAGTAACTTGAGGTGTGCCGTTGCGTAGAGTCAAGCCTCAAAAGTTGGAACTCACGGCGAGGCCACAAAGTTTCATAAGGCGTGACTTAAAACGACAATTTTGTATATAAATTACAACTTTATATATACAATTATACAAACAAATATGACAAAACATATAACTATAGATTGATAACATAGTTCATTAATTTTTTCTTCTCTTTTTGTAAATCTAACCATGCTTATAATTGAATAAATATATCTATTTGGCTCATGTGACTCGGTACCTTTAACACCCTTCAAAAAACATATAACGAGTAAAGTTGTAAAGGGTTTAGTTTCAAGCTAGTCTTTAGCTTATGTCAAGCCTTACGCCTAGCCTCAAGCCTTGACAAAGCCAATACGAGCTTTTAAGAATCATGGTTGTAATAGATGAAGAGAGAGTGAAAAAAAATCATGTTTTTTTGGGTTTATGATAAAATCAATTTTGTGTTCATCGATTATATGCTTGAATGAATTTTGGCTCCGTTCATTTGTAGCAGATTTTATGTTGAATGAATTTTGTCCTCATAGGTTTGTGGCAGGTTTCTGTATAAATTTTGTTTCAAATAACGTGTCACATTTTGTGTTTGAATGAATCTTGTTTATCTGCGTTAGTTCATTTATAGCTCAATGAATTTTGTTTGATTGAGTTTTGGTTAGTATTTAAGTAAACAAAGAACATAATGAATTCTAGTTCCTAAGTAGCAACCAAATAGAATGAAATTTACTTTAATCCGTATTTCTTCAAATTTCAGTTTCTTGATAAAATTATAGTTTCTTCAAATTAGTTATGCGTATCAAACAGGATCTAAGGCTTGATTTATTCAAATGAATAATCTTTGTTACTTTTATTTAAAGAATATTATGTTTTTATTTAGTTAAAATTAAATCCCAACAATTTAATATATATTAATTTAAATCAATAACTCAATAAGTGTTATTAAGATGTAAAAGTTGTTTATTTTTCTTAATTAAGTTCTGAAAACATTTTAAAACCTCTTATTGAATCCGAGATAAAATATATCTTATAACATCTTAACGTAATTTATGTTTCATTATCTTATAACAATCGGACTCCTTAATTCACTAATTCATGTCACAATGTACTCATCCACTACTCTACATACATGGACAAGTTTCACGGTCGCCGTCGGTTATTGTACATCCCTCTTCTATATATTTAGATTTTAATTCTCTATTTTATTATGGTTTGATATTTGTTATTAAATTACTTTACTTTATAATTAAAAAATTTTAAATTTAGAATATATAATGGTTGAATATAAAATATTATAAAACTGGTAATTACAATCATTCAGATATTTTTTTAAAAATTCAATCAGTAAAATACGAAAGAACATTTAGATTAGAGGTGCACAAAAAAACCGAATATCCGATTTATACGAAAAAATATCCGAAACCGGATTTTGTAGAAACCGGTTTTTTTTTATCCGGATCGGATTTTCCAAAACCGGATAGTATAACCGGTTATAAAGATTTTGGGCCGACCGGATTTTTTACCGGATAAAAAACCGGTTTTTTTTAAACCGGTTTTTTATCCGGTTTTTTACTACTAGCCGTTAGGTTCGAAAAGTAGCCGTTTTCTAGCCGTTTGGGGTGTTTCTTGACCGTTTTTTTCTTATTTTTTTACCATTTTGCCACCCAAAACACTTATATATAGTGTGGGTATGTTGTGGGATTAAATCACAACTTACATCTTCCAAATTCTCTCCAAATTCTCTACTTTTATTCACCAAAGCTCACTTTCATTCACTTTCTTGAGATTGATATCATGGCCGGTAGTAGTAGCATGCCGAATACGGGAGAATCTTCCGTCGGAGGAAACCCCGATGTGGTGAGGATTCTCGAGCATAATAGAAATAAAGAAATTTGGGAACATTTCGACTTGTGCGAGATGTCCAACGGTTCAAAAAGGGCTCGGTGCAAACTTTGTCACAAGTTTCTAGCACCCGAAGGCAACTCTACTTTGAGGGCTCATATTTCCAAGTCATGCAAGGCGCTAAGAGCAACATCCGATGCAACTCAAGCCAACATGACGAATCAAGGTGGTGTTTTCATTTACGACAACGACAAATTACGAGACGCTTTTACGAGGTTCGTGATTACAAAAGCTTTGCCGTTTGACCACTTTGATGATAAAGATTTCACCGAAACCATCCAAACACTAATGCAACCGCGTTACACCGCTGTAAGTCGTACTACCCTTAGGCGTGATGCAATAAAAATGTGGCGTGCGGCTAGAGAAAAAATGATTTTAGGATTCCAAGAACACCGTTATGGTGTGTCACTTACATGTGACGTTTGGAGTTCTCCACATAACACCGGACATTCTTTTCTAGCCGTCACGGCCCATTGGCTAGACCAAGATAGTTGGCAAATGATGAAACGTACAATCGCGTTTGAGTTATTTGGTGAACCACACACCGGTGCAAATTTATTTGCGCTTTTAAAAAGGGTGATTTGTGTTTATAACATACAAAACAAAGTTTATTCTATGTCTTTTGATAATGCGTCAAATAACACAAACGCGGTTCCACGATTAAAGATACTACTTTCACCAATTTTAGACGGTGTGTTTTTTCACACTCGTTGTGCTGCACACATCATCAATCTTTCCGTTCAAGCCGGTTTGGAGGTTATTGACTCCAAAAGAAAAGAATTCAAAGAAATGATAAAATCGATTTTTTGCTCCAACAACAAACGGTTGAATAATTATAAACGTTTTTGCAAGTCGGTTAATTGTAAAGCTTTGGGTCCAAATTTGGATTGTCCAACTCGTTGGAACTCCATTTGGATGATGATGCACTCCGCCTTAAGGCAAAGAGATACGTTGCAAACTTTTCACAAAAACTTGTTTGATAAAGGTCTTGTAGCACAAGAGTATCCGAATGACGGTTGGGAAATGATTTCAAAACTACACGATTTACTTGAGGTTTTTAAAGACGCAACAACTTGTTTATCCGGCGTTTATTATCCCACTAGTCCGTTGGTGCTTAACCAATTGTTTTTGATGGCTACCAAAATTGGTGACTTTGAGTTTGAAGGTGAAGAATTGAAACTCGTTGGGGGCAAAAATGAAAGAAAAACTTTTAAAATATTTTAAGGAAATTCCCCCGGTATTTACTTGTGCCGCCGCTTTAAACCCTTGTTTAAACGTTGGTGGAGTTGAAACATTAATCGAACAAATTGCATTTTCTTTTAACCTTACCGAAGATGATCCCGCTTTTATAACTAACCAAACCAATTATTTCAATAAATGTTTTCGAGATATGTTTGAGATCTATTTGGGTAAATACGGGACATCTAGTGCCATTCATGATCAAATGAGAGCGGAATCTAGTAGACGCCAAAGTAATGCGGGTTTGTCACTTTTTAACACAATTATGAACTCTCAATCCAAGAGAGCACGTGGTTCCACCCCAAGTAGTGAGTTGGGGAATTACATGTCAACCAATTTTATAGCAAAATATACATATGAGGATTTTCAAACTTTTGATATTTTGGCTTGGTGGAAGGAAAGGGAATCACAATTTCCGGTTCTAGCCGCCATGGCCCGTGATCTACTAACCGTCCAAGCTTCTACGGTAGCTTCGGAATCTGCTTTTTCTGTGAGTGGCAGGGTCGTATCCGCAAGAAGATCACGGTTGAGTCCCGAATCTGTGGAAGTGTGTATTTGTTTAAAAGATTACTTGGATGGTGCGGCTAGAAGACAACACGTGACCACACTAGAAGACCCAATTGACGTCGACTTGGAATCAAACATACACAATGAAGAAGTGGAACTTGGAATATCGTCTCCCGATGAAGAAGAAGAAGAAGAAGAAGCGTGAACGGGTTGCTATGTAGGGGTGATGGCGATGCCGAAGCTCCTCCCTGGCTTCCCGCTTTTAATTCGAAGTTTGAATGGTTTTAAGTTAGATGTTTGTAGTTTGAATATTTTTAATTAGGAAGTTTGTAATTTTAACATTGTACTTTTTAAGTATTTAAATTAATCAAAATTTGAGTTTTCTTTCACATGTATGTTTTTTTATAGTATATATTATAGGAAATGTATTTAAAACAAAAAAACAAAAAAAAAAAAACAAAAAAAAAAACAGTGGGCTACATAAAACATACGCGGACCGGATTTTTTGCCTAGAATAAAAACCGGTTTTTTATAAAAACCGGTTATAGTATAAACCGAAACCGGATAAAATAGTATCGGAATTCGATATCAAAACCGGTTAATACTAAACCGGTTTTTTTCGTAACCGGTTTTTTTTTTTCCGAAAAATCCGATCCGGTTTTTACTATAACCGGATATAGTAAAAACCGGTATTTGTTCACCTCTAATTTAGATATAGAATATATTTAGACCTCATTCAGAATCAAAACAAATGAAACCCATTATACTAAGCCCATTTAACTATCTTGGATAAGCCCTAAAAACCTAGTCAACTGAATTGATCGTCTGAGACTCAAACGAGAGGGGGCGATTTAGAATGACAGAATCGGTAATCTACACGAATTCCTCGATTTAGAATAAACCACCGATCGAGTTGAGACAGGATGGCAGGTCACGGCAGCAGGGGTACAATCGAAGGAAGCTTGATTGAGTGTTAGGACCGAGCATCGGCTACCGAGGACAAGTCAGTTCAGCATTGGTGGCAACAATCAAGGTTAGTTTGATCTCCTATGTGATACTAGGTTTCGATTATTGTTGATTTTGAAGTCCGGCACTTATACTCGTAGTTGATATAAGGTAAGTCCTAGGTTGTAAGCAACTAAAGCTAACCCCCCCCGTCTCTGTTCAGATAACCTTGAATTGGTATAGATAAAGTATTAAAAAAATAGATTAACAAATGCTTTTAGTTAGTTGCAACGTACTGGTTTAAATGAACTGAAACCAATCATAGGCTACATTTTATAAAACTGATTTGAATTGTTTAGAGAGTAGACAGAAGGGTTTGATTCTCTATGTTGGGGTCTGAAGTGTGAGCAATCTCCTTTGGGTTGGAGACTAAAATATACCAGATAAATTATTCAAAGAAATGCTAATAAGAGTGTGAATAGGTTAAAACAGGAACATAAACTATTACTAGTACAACTGTTTATTTGATATTTTGCTATAGGAAATCTTGTTTCTTTCGGAGTGCTCCTGTTATTGGATTTATCGGGTTTTGTTATAGTAAAAGCATATTCAAACACTATCTCAAGCAGAATAGTTAAAGACTCAAAAAACTGCGTATTTTATAAGTGGTATTGTTCATATCCAAACACTAGCTTCGGCATTGCATTTTGCTGCCATTGATTATGCTCGTGTCTTTCTAAGTTCAGGATGCGTTCTACCACTGGTCGTGCCTTTCTAAGTTCAAGAAATCTCAGCCCACACACATACTTGAATTTACCAACTTTTCTGTAAAGACATATGGTTGAAGTTAGCAAAATTTTACCCAAGCACTCATATTATTGATCAAGTTTGGTTGGTATTCTTCAAGTTTTGACTCTTTGTTGTATTTGTTTCCTTCTCATATGAGTTCTAGCTGCAACCATGTCTTCAGAATTTAAGGATCTTGTACTTGTTTACTTCTCGTTTTTACCCATATCATAGCTTTTTCTTGATCTCGGTCTATTGATTTGAGCTTACACTTGCCTGTTTAGTTACTATTGGTTGGCATTTTGATGGGTCTGATGGTATGTGTATTTAAATCAACTGATCAGATCCATGATCAAGTATATGGATTGGATTGAATTTGATCATTGATAATTTGATATAATGCAATTCTTTTGAGTATATTAGAAGAGAATGTAGACAAAAAAGGGATCTTGTACCGTACAAAAACCAAAACCAAAATCTATATCCCTATTCGGCTCGATTTAAGTTAGTTTTGGTTCACTTTGGTTTTCGTTTATTCGTGCTCCTAAATTTACCCCAAATCTGTCCACGACGGGACTCGAACCCATGACCTTATACCATAGGCACACCAAACCTAAACTACCCCATACCACTAGAAGTCTTGGGTGCGTGTATATTATCTGATTTTGGTTTTGGAATGGGCGGTAATTGAAATTAAGAATTCCCTCTCTGTCATATTTGGTTCAAAGATTTAGTCTGACTGGAACTTAAATCCTTGCGATTCCGACACCTGTAGGAATTCACAAATCCTCCCATTTTGCAAATAATTTGGCAAATGGTCACCATCCCCATTGCTCCAGAGACATTGCCATCATCATCGATAATGTTTTTACAGCAATGTCATCGGGAATTCGGGATTGAATTCTCGTTCGATCTACAATAACATTGGCTTCTATATGATCTGGTTCTTCAGCGAGATCATTAGGTATGACATCATTAACGATGAACAAGTTCGATTAGGGTTCACCTCCATCTTCTTTTTTGCTATTAGGCTTCAACTTTTTTTCTCCGGCTATTGACGAATGACCTATTGACAACAATGAACGGTTTTGATTTCAACTTCGTTATTTTTTAAGATTACCAACTTTTCGTTTCTAATTTCTCAATTATGATTTTATTTGGTTGTAAGTAACGTTAAGTAAAGTGACAATTTTGTATATAAATTACAACTTTATATATACAATTATACAAACAAATATAAAAAAATACATAATTATAGATTTATAACATAGTTCATCAATTTTTTTCTTCGTTTTTTTGTAAATCTAGCCATCCTTATTATTGGATAACTATATATATTTGACCATTTGACTTGGTACCTTTAACATCCTTAAAAAACATGACTTATAACGGGTAAAGTTGTAAAGGGTTTAGACGTTTAGTGTCAAGCTAGGCTTTAGGTTATGCCAAGCCTTATGCCCAGCCTCAAGCTTTGATAAAGCAAAGATAAATTTTAAGAATCATGGTTGTAATAGATGAACAGAGAGTGAACAAATTCATTTTTTTTGGGTTTATGATATAATCAATTTTGTGTTCATCGATTATATGCTTGAATAGATTTTGGCTTCGTTCATTTGTAGCAAATTTTATGCTTGTATGAATTTTGTGCTCGTAGGTTTGTGGCAGGTTTCTGTAACAAATTTTGTTTCAAGTAACGTCACATTTTGTGCTTGAATGAATCTTGTTCATTTGCTTTAGTTCATTTATATCTCAATGAATTTTGTATGATTAAGTTTTGGTTAGTATTTAAGTAAACAAAGAACATAATGAATTCTAGTTCCTAAGTAGCAACCAAATAGAATGAAATTTACTTGAATCCGTATTTCTTCAAATTTCAATTTCTTGATAAAAGTATAGTTTCTTTAAATTAGTTATGCAAATCAAACAGGATCTAAGGCTTGATTTATTGAAATGAATAATCTTTATTATTTTATTTAAAGAATCTTAAGTTTTTATTTAGTTAAACCTAAATCCCAACAATTTCATATATATGAATCTCAATCAACAAGTGGTACTAAGATGTAAAAGTTGTTTGTTTTTTTTAATTAAGATCTGAAAACCTCTTAATGAATCAGAGATAAAATGCCTCTTATAACATCTTAACGTAATTTATGTTTTATTATCTTATAACAATCAGACTCATTTCTTCAATAATTCATGTCACCATATACTCATCCATTACTCTACGTACATGGACACGTATCACGGTGGCCGTCGGTCGTTGCATATCTCTCTTCTATATATTTTGATTTT
The DNA here is from genome assembly GCA_947179395.2 of Pulicaria dysenterica. Classification (NCBI taxonomy): domain Eukaryota; kingdom Viridiplantae; phylum Streptophyta; class Magnoliopsida; order Asterales; family Asteraceae; genus Pulicaria; species Pulicaria dysenterica. Next base: position 104,182,816 of record OX359290.1, on the reverse strand, counting down.
AATTCTCTATTTTATTATGGTTTGATATTTGTTATTAAAATATTTTACTTTATAATTAGAAAAGTTTAAATCTAGAATATGTATTTGTTGAATATAAAATATTATAAAACCTGTAATAACAATCATTCAGATATTTTAAAAAATAAACAGTAAAATATAAATGAATATTCAGATAGATATTAGAAATTCAGAATCGTCTATTATATTTAGATTCAAAATTAGAAACTCTTAACGAACAAAGTACACCTAACTCTTAACCCTTTTATCTAATTATACTAAGCCATTTAACTAATTTGGATAAGCCCTAAAAAGTAAAAACCTAGTCAGCTGAATTGATCGTCTGAGACTCAAACGAGAGGGGGCGTTATCAGATTTAGAATGACAGAATCGGTAATCTCCAGGACTCTACAACGAACTCCTCGATATATACATCTAGTCCTCACTCTGGCACCATCCATAAACCACCGATCGAGAGTTGAGACAGGATGGCAGGTCACGGCAGCAGGGGTACAATCGAAGGAAGCTTGATTGAGGGTTAGGACCGATTATCGGCTACCAAGGACAAGTCAGGCAACAATTAAGGTTAGTCTGATCTCCTATGTGATACTAGGTCTTGATAATTGTTGATTTTGAAGCCCGACACTTATACTCATAGTTGATATAAGGTAAATACTAGGTTGTAAGCAACTAAAAGCTAACCCCCGTCTGTGTTCAGATAACCTTGAATGGGTATAGATACAGTATTAAAAAAAATTAGATTAACAAATGCTTTTAGTTAGTTGCAATGTACTGGTAATTAATGAACATAAACCAATCATAGGCTACAGGTGATAAAACTGATTTGAATTGCTTAGTAGACAGAAGGGTTTGATTCTCTATGTTGGGTTAGAGACTAAAATATACCAGATAAATTGTTCAAAGAAATGCTAATAAGAATGTGAGTAGGTTACAACAGGAACATAAACTATTACAAATGTTTAATTGATATTTGGTATAGGAAATCTTGTTTCTTTCGGTGTGCTCCTGTTATTGAATTTATGATTATGATTTTTTAAGTGAATCTGAAAAGTTTTGGTTTTTCTTTTATGAAATATGTTCCACATTATGTTTAAAGATAGCTTAAGCATGATTTTAATTATAAATGTTTTCAGAACTTGTGGAACACAAAACTATATTTTCTATTATATGTTGTTTTGGATATTTTATGGATTTTGATGCTTCGAGCTATTTTATCCACCTATGGGGGTACCATAGGCACGTAATTGGTCAAAGGTGTGATCAGTCCACAGCGTCCCCTCATTGTCTGCTCCGAGAGCTATTTGGTTTAGAAGGCATATGGGTTGGCCATAGATTTGTAGGTTATGTTATGGTGGATCGTAGTGTGGTACCAAACACCCATCCCACATTTGTAGGGTATATTTGGATCTGCAGGTCCAATGTACATATATCTAACATTTGTTGTATCTATCTGTTGATAATATGCAAGTGTATGAATTTTTAAAAGTATTTTGATTTAGAAACTTTTATATCGTTAAAATATTGTTTATTTGTTATATATCCGCACACTGAGCCATCGGCTTAACCCACAATTTTCTTTTATCTGCGGCAGGTATTCAAGTGTACTTAAGGGCAAGTGATTGAGAATCAGAAGCTTGTAAGGTAGTTCTTTCATTTGGTTTTGAGAGGTATTTCTATAGTTTTTCTCTGTTTATTTATTGTATGAGTAGCCTACTTTTTATATAGAGACGGGGTGTTACACATTCAACACACTCCATATTGCATTAACCACTCATACAACTCTCATACAACTCCCATTGGATCATCTTAAATGTTCTTAAAACTTTCACCAAAAAAAAAATTATTGATATTGAAAATGGATAACTTAAATATTTTGTCTTCTTAGTTCTTATGGGTTGAGAGATGAGGGCCATCCTCCTTTTTGTTATATTTTTTGCATATTTTTACAGGTCCATCAGCAAGGTCCTTTAAGGTCCATCATCAAGGGTTGCAACGCAACAGACCTGCGAAAACTTATTGCCAACTATGATTTCCATTATCTGATTCCACTTTGTACATATGGCCTGGGTCGCATGAAAAGTTAAATCCAAGGAGAACAATTTTCTGAATTTTGATGTTGCTGGTTGCATCTATGGCTGCTATTCCTGATAAAATCCCGTCTATAAACACAGCAAATTTCGCACAAATTTCCACTTCTAAGGTTTCTCTAAAATCAAATATTACTTATTCACCAAAACGACCCCTACCGCCACTTCAACAAGGTCGTATAGAAAACCTTCACTTGGTTTCGCTTTCCAAACAAGGGAACATCCAACAAGCACCAGACTTCATCAAAGAAATGGATAAATCTGGTGTTCCGGTAACGCTTGAATCCTACGAGTTCTTGCTTCAAGCTTGTGCTCACTTCAAACATCTGTCAGTTGGATTGTTTATTCATCATCATTTACAAAATTCTGTTGCAACACCACCCGTCTTCATCCTCAACTCTTCTTTGAAAATGTACTGTGAATGTGCACGTTTCTTGGATGCACATAAACTGTTCGAGGAAATGACTGACAGAAATTTGGCTTCATGGTTTATACTTATATCCGCGTATGCTAAGGCAGGACTCGTGGGCGACGCGGTAAAACTGTTTTCCTCTATGGATAATGTGAAACCCGATACAACAATATATATAAGCATTTTGCGGTCTTTGGTAGACTCGAAAAGCTTACAACTTGGTAAACAAATGCATTCACTTGCCATCAAGAATGGATTGACTCACAATGTGAAATTGGAAACCACTATATTGAATATGTACGCAAAGTGTGGATATCTAGAGGGTGCAAAACTAATATTTGATCAGATGACTGATCAGAAGAACACTGTAGCATGGACTTCTTTGATGGTTGGTTACATGCAAATACAGAAAAGAGTACAAGTTCTGGACTTGTTTCTTGAAATGATAAAGAAAGATGTTCAATTGGATGAATATGTTTTTTCGATTGTGTTGAAGGCATGTGCTTCCTTGAAGAATCAGAATATCGGGCAACAAATTCACTGCTACATTTTGAAGCTTGGGATGGCAGATGAAGTGTCGGTTGGAACTCCTCTTGTCGACTTGTATGTGAAATGTTCAAATATAGAAGCTGCTTGTGGAGCGTTTGAAAATATTTCTGAACCGAATGATTTCTCCTGGAGTGCTCTAATCACTGGCTATTCTCAAGCCGGCGAATTTGATAAATGTCTTGAAATTTTCAAGTCGCTGAAAAGTGCCAATGTAGAGCTTAATTCATTTATCTACACTACTGTCTTCCAAGCATGCTCAGCAGTTGCAGACATAAGTTTTGGTTACCAAGCTCATGGTGATGCATTAAAACGAGGTCTAGTTTCGTATCTATATGGAGAGAGTGCCATGATTACCATGTATGCAAAATGTGGGAGATTAGACTATGCCCTTAAAGTATTTAAATCCATTAAAAAACCAGACAATGTGACATGGACTGCTATAATCGCGGGTTATGCTTACCATGGTAATGCTCCAGAGGCTTTACGCCTTTTTAAAATGATGCTTTCTTATGATGTGAAGCCAAATGACATAACCTTTATAGCCGTTTTAACTGCCTATAACTATTGCGGTTTTATCCAAGAAGCCAAAGATTGCCTTGAATCCATGAGCAGTAAGTATGGTGTCGAACCAAGTATTCATCACTATAACTGCATGATTGATATATATGCGCGTGGCGGGAAATTAAACGAAGCATTTGAATTGATACAAAACATGCCGTTTGAACCTGATGCTAGGAGTTGGAAATGTTTATTAGGGGGCTGCTCGATTCATAAAAACTACATAATGGGAAAAGTAGCAGCCAAAAACCTTATGCTACTCGATCCACAAGACACTGCAGCTTATGTTCTTATGTTCAATTTGCATGCTTCGTGTGGACAGTGGGAAGACGCAGGTATGGTTAGAAAGATGATGGCTCATAGGAACTTAAGAAAAGAGGTTAGTTGCAGCTGGTTAACTGTTAAGGGTAAACTGAATCGTTTTGTTGTGGGTGATCGACATCATTCACAGGCAGAGGAAATTTACTCAAAGTTAAAGGAGTTTGAGTACTTGAAAATTGATGATCAGGAATCGGTGTTAAGTGAAGATGACGTTTTGTTGGAACGTAAAGAACAGGTTCTTGAGCATAGTGAGAGACTTGCAATCGCGTATGGTCTTATTTCAACGAGTAAAGGATCTCCTATAACAATATTCAAGAATCTACGTTCATGTAAAGATTGCCATGAATTTGCAAAACAGGTATCGATGGTTACGGAACGTGAAATTGTTATTAGAGATTCAAATAGATTTCATCACTTCAGATTAGGGGTTTGTTCTTGTGGCGATTATTGGTAAAGATTGATCATTAGACGATGAGTATAGCAACCCAATCAAGTTATCTAACTCCGTGTCGACATCACTTTACCCTTCCTGCCCAAAAGTGAAGTATAGAAAGTTAGAAACCCAATCTTATCCCACTATTTTATTATTATTTTAATATATATGTAAGAGAGAGAAAGAGAAGAGGGAAGAGAGAGAGAGAGGAGGTACGATCGGGTTGGGTCAACCGAATGGCTCACCCGATTGGCCTGCATATGGCACCAGGTGTTTCTCTTCTACCCGAGTAACCCGAAGACAAAGCCGAGCTCACCCTAGAGTTGTACGCAAGGCCTACAGCACATATGGCGATGAGCCAAACAGTTATCAAGTAAACGAGTGAAATCTTGTGTAAAATGTATTTAATTATCTAAATGCTCACTCTAAAAAAATATACATGGAAGGAGGAAGAGAAAGTTGTTTATATAATTACACTTCTCCTTTAAATCCCTCTATTTTTTTTTTCCATTCCTAAATAAAACTCAATAACACTTTTTTTAAAAGTTTGTTTTCAAATCCTTTTATTTTCTTACTTAAAAGAACTCGAGCGGGACGGTAGAGTTGGACTGTTTACCTAGATATCTCAATCATTGGGACCTTTTATTATGAAGTTTTGTACCTAGTAATTACATTACTTTTGTTCCATACCTCTTTTAATTTTTGGGACATTTTATCCATGTAATTACAAATTTTAATAATTGCGTATAACATATATATCTTTTTAAAAAATTTAATCTCTCATATATATCTTATATTTAAACTATTTAAAAATTAGAAAACATTATTTTTTTGTTGGTTTTTAGCTAATTACTAAAATACCATGTTCCTATAATCCTATCTCTATGATCAAAAGCATTTTTTATTTTTATACAAGATTTAATCTTAGCTGTTTATTTCTTTAATTTTAAAATTTTGATTATGACTTTTTAGAGTCAATTAATATATATTAAATTTTTAAAAATCATTAATCAACTAATAAATATCAAATCTAACCATTAATTTAGGTAAAAAAATAAATTATCAAATCTAAGCTATTTATTTTAATCAAATTCAAATTCACACTTGACAATTCAAATTCAAATCTGGATATGAATCACATATTTATTTTAATCAACTCAATTTTACCCGTGTGTATATTTGATTAATTTTTTTATTTTAACAATAAAATTTATTTTAGTCCTTAATAAATAAATTTCATCCAGATGTAAAATACATCCTAAACTTTTGAGTTTATAAGTTGACAAAATAAATTTAAAAAATGTTATATATTAATTCTATGTTATACTTATATTTTAATATTAATATAAATATAACATAGCCTTATTTATTGTTCTTTTATAAAAAATGTGTCTTATAATTATTTAATGTTTTTTATTAATTTTTAATATTTATTTTTTAAACAATAGTATTGTCGAAGCTTGCTTGAATATGAATAAGTACTTTTGGTATTCTCACGTACACTCTTGCGTGAAGCAGGCTTATCTTCAAACATAATCAATAGTTAGTTCATAGTCCCAATGGACTAATTTTAGTGAAGAATGCTCAATATTATCAATAGTTAGTTCATAGTCACAATGGACTAATTTTAGTGTTTGGATCAATAACATCAATTGTCCGGATTGCATTTTAAAATTTTAAGCGAAGAGGCATTTTCGTATTCACATGTGATGCTTTTACAAATCACATGTGATTGTATACCGTATCACCTGTGATTAAATATTAAAATTTTTAAAATTATACGTTTTACATGTATTGTATTCAACACAACTCAGGGTTTTATATATATACAATATACAAACCGCATAATATATAGTTGGGCCGTAATCTGTATGCATGCATGACGAATGCCAAGGAGAAATTAAGAATCAAGAATCTGCAGCGTAATTAGAGGAGCGACTGGTTAAATTTGATTAGCACCGCACCCATTTTAGACTCGGGGAAACCGGCGGCTGGACCATGAAAACCACGTCCAACTTGCAGACTGGTTTTTTGGGAATAAAGAAAGAACACCTCACAACTTGTATTTAAATTAAAAACAAATTACTAAAAGATGATTCACACACGTTATAATTAATGACATAATAAGGTTTTATGTCTGCGAAAAAACAAACAAGATTATTAGAAACATTTGCGGGCGCACAAACGTTTTTTTGAAAAAACAAACAAGCTTGTAATCTTTGTATATAGTCAAAAGGGTGAATACGGTTTAATCATTAAAATTTTACTTGTTTTTCGGTTTAACCATCAAAGTTTTTTTTTAATGATTTTGCATCAAAGTTTAATTTACCTACTACTTTTACCCTCTTACGCTCTAAAACCAGTCATATTTATCCAAACACCCCTAATCAAAGATAATCAGACCAACCACTACCCAAACACCCCCATTTACAAACATGACTCACTCTCATCCCCTTCTCTCCTTATCTCTCTCTACGAATACAGAAGCAAAACCTTGAATCACCACCGCCACTTTGCCCGATCACCGCCACCCTGCCCGATCACCGCCGCCTCTCTAGAACACGAGTTTCATTCGATGGTTTGACTTTATTCGAGGGTTTTCCGTCTCCAAGAACACGAGTTTCATCTTGATTTCGGGTGAGGGTCTTATCCAAATGGTTTGATTTTAGGTGAGGTGTCAAGCGATTTATGTTCTGGTTTCTTCTTCAATCGATTTTTAGCTTGAAGAATACCTAGCTAGGTTTTGTTGGATTTATGATTCAGTCGATTTCTGGGTTCAAATATTTTTTGAGATTTTATCTGCTTCATTCGATTTTTTAGTATGAACATACACAAATGATTTGAGCTTGTCTTTGTTTATGGGTTTTGTTCTTCATTTGCTTTTGAAATCATACACGAATGAACTGTGATTATGACTTGAGATAGTTTCTGGGCTTTTTTCTTCATCACCTCTTGAAATCATACAATACATGAATGAACTGTGATTCACCATTTTGTTTGATTGATTTGAGTTTGTCTTTGTTTGTGTGTAAACGAGTTTTATCTGTTTCAATTTCGAATTTTATATTCTTCAGTTTCAATTTCTTGAGATTGTGATATGGGTGTAGGGTTACATTTGGATTTGTCTTTAGTTTTGTTCATAATCACATACTAAGTAGTTTTAAAGTCAAGAACTGATGAAGAACAAGATTAAAATAAAAAAAATATATATTAATTAACTTGTTAAGCAGGTCAAAGGAAAAGATAAGGGTAAAAGCAAAAACCAAATAAAACTTAAGGATCAAAATGATCATCAAATGAAACTTTATGGTTAAATCATTTAAAAAAAAACTTTGATGGTTAAACCGAAATTCAAACAAAACTTTGATGATTAAACCATATTTCACTCTATCCAAAAAGATTATAAACTTTCTAAAAAGACTATTGATATAAAAAATAATTAAATATTTTCATTTCGTCATCCATTGATCAATATTACTGGTTTCTTTTAGAAACATATTACCCACGATAATATAATTAATATTGATGCATGACCTAATTGAATTAAACATATATAAATAAATAGGACGTCAATGTTTTAAAATCCTTAAGGTTCTATCTCAATACATGAATACACCAAACGATGAAAGGTTCATGTATGGTAACTCAAACTCTTTATTAATATATTGATTAGTTATTAATTATTATATATTATATATAAATTAAAATGTGAGAGATCTTGCTACAAGTTACAAGGGGAAAATTCAACTTAATTAATTAATTTTGGGTAATCAAAGGTTTAATTTGTCATTATCCAATATTCCAATTCATATCCTTATTTTAATCAAGTTGCATTTTTAAGTATTTTTTTATATATTTATTTGGGGCACGGAGTTACGATTATATTAATGCAATGTATCAAGCATTATGTTATGAAGTTACTTATCGTTTGGGAGATTAGCATTAGCTACGGAAGTAATCTGACGTATCATTAGAGGTTGCTAGGCTAGCTCAAGGGTGTTATACCATATTTTATTTATATTAATAAGTATGCAAATTACCTATTGTTATTCAACTTATACCATTATTTTATAATTACTTGTATGGTGTATTTAACCATTTTCAAATCGGTTAGTGGTCATTTTTTTATAAAGTGGTTTTCAGTTTTAGTAAGTTTTTCGAGAAGTTAACCAATGCTATGACGTATGCAGCTTAATGATTTATATATGATTGTTTTCTATACATAATTTTCCTGACCATCGAAGATATTTCACCAATAGATGATTCAGCTCTTTATGAGATTTTTTAGACGTCCTACAACTATGTCATCTTTAGATCGCTAGTTGAGTAATCATTAGGTAAACATCAAATCAAAGTATATAAATATACAAGTTTATGTGACTTTTCTAGTATGGTTTTTATCAAATCAACGGCTAAGATTGTTTTCGCGGTACTCTTACTAAAGTCGGTTCTCACATTACAATGGTGGAAGACAAATTACTAAACAAATGCACCGGCCAGTTAAAGTAATTTAATGGATTTTTTTTACCAAGTTAACATATTTATGTCTAATTAATTAACTAGATTACCCACTTGAATAGAAAATTGATTAATTACGAAAAAAGAACGAAAATCGGTTACATGCACGTTGCTTTTAAACCTCCTTTTATAATATTTTTTCTTTCCTGTTCTAAACCAATATTTTAAGATACAGAAAAAGCGAAATAGTTTTATGATGAACAATTAAGTCAACAAAGTCATTCATGATCACGTGACTATCATGGTCCATGAACTATTTATCAGGCTTGTCACTTGTGCGTTATCAATCTTTATCCTCACAAAGCCAAATGAATCAACCTAAATAGCCAACCCTATGATTGAGTTTGCTATACAACTACATCAGTATCCATGCCCAACTGAGATCGAAAACATCACAAATAGCATAACTTTCTTTCCTATAACTATTTACACTTATTTTTTTATACAAGAGTGAACATACAACAAATCAACCATATATGTCTTAACAAGGTAGAACAGTCTCATGATTAAAAAAAACTGCTTTTTAAAATAGGTGTTTCGAAAATTACTTATTCCCACTTTTCTCTATACAGAAATTAACAGAATTCTAAAAGTTCAAATTCCTAATAGACAGCATCCCTGTGACTCCATCAGAACTTTCACTAAACACTCGTATGTCACATACACATTTACCCTCAAATGTAGCTTCACGTCGGTCTGCCACCAATGATCCAACGGGTCTCTCATATCCGTCCAACATTTTTAAGCAATTAAATTTACCCTCGTATCCACGTTTCCAAATCCTGACCGTTCGATCGGCAGATCCGCTAAACAACAAACCAGAGACGTTGATCAAACTAAGTATTGCCTTGGAATGGCCACGTAATATCTCAGTCAGCACCATACGGCTACTACCGTGTTCCTTCTCCCACACTAAAATCGCACGATCACAAGCTCCTGAAAACAAAACCGATCCGTCGTCGTTTAGGGCCAACGCGTTCACTGCTGACTTGTGCTTTTCCAACGTGGCAATCAGCCCGTACTTCCTAACCGCTTTACCCCAGACTTTAATTCGTCGATCGGCGGAGCCGGTGAATATCGTGCCGTCCGCCGCTACCACGACGGCGTTAATGGCGTCGTCGTGTGCTTTTATACTATCCACGCATCGCAAATCCTGCGTCCTCCAAATTTTCAAGTATTTGTCCCAAGAAACAGAGCACATTAACTGATCGTTGATCAAAGCGAGCCCTGAAACGGCGTCGTGGTGCTGGATCCAGAGCTTTTTCCGATGACGTCTCACATTGACGTAATTCTTCGGTAAAATCGATCGGAGAAACCGGTCTTCAAACGTCGGAAGCGTTGCAATGTGTTTGTGCCTTTTGCTCTCAGTTAATTTCCAAACTCGAATTTTGTTATCCTGATGAGCCGTGAAAATGTTTCCGTTACTAAACGTAACGGACTTAACGGATCCCGACGAAGATCTGGAAATACTTAAGGTGTCTAATAGCGCGAATGATGTGGTGTCGATTACGTGGATGAGGTTTCCGGTGGCTGCGTATAGGAGGTGGTTATGGACGGCGAGGAAGTTGACGTGGGAAGCCGGTGGCTGTTTGAGGGAGGTGAGGCGGAGGTGGGAGACGGATAGGGTTAGGGTTCCGGTTGATTTTGTTTGGAGGGGAAGGTGGCTATGGAGGCGGTAGCTGCTGGTGGTGGTGGTTGTGTCTGAAATGTTACTGTTTGCGTCGGAGAGTATGGATGTTGGTGGTGTGGGTGACTCGCAGTCGGTGGTGGCGGAGAATACGGACAAGCATTGCTGGAGTTTCATGTTTTCCGGCAAGAATCAGGTGGTGGTGTGTGTGAATTGAATGGAACAGTGATCCACAGGGAAGAAGCTAATTATAAAGCTTTGATTTTGATAAATCAGCGTCGTCAATTTACGAAAATCGATCATCCATAGTTTTAATAATAATAATTTATAGTTTTAATATGAATTTATGTCTTTTTCTTACATTATTATATTATAATAGATAACAAAGAAAAAGAAAACCCAGTAAACGTTTTATCTAAATTTGGGGTGCCGAGAGTACAACATAAACGTGTGATCTTACTATCTTAGTTACCGGACAAATTTGCATACCAAATCCGACTTGGGTATATTTTAAAGTGTTAATAATTAAATTTTTTTTTTTTTTTAAAACCTTAATCTTTGTTTTTACATGATTTAAACATTAAACTTTATTTTGCTTTTGGTTTAAATCTTAAACTTCAATTTTGCTTGTTGGTTTAAACCTTAAACTTAATTTCTAAATAATTTAAACCTTAAACTTTAAATATATTTCTATTTAACCCATAAACTTTCATTTACTTACTTAAAATGGGTAAAAAGTAAACCTACAACCTATTCAACCGGCTACCTCATCTCCCCTTAACACACGACTTGTAACACGTTTAGAGCATAAAAGGGGAGCGGCGGCGAAATCGACAACGGGACCAAGGGCAGTGGAGGGCGAAGCCGACGACGGGACCAAGGGCGAAGCCCACGACAGGACCAAGGGCGAACGGCGTTGCTCTTGGTCCCGTCGTCATCATCGCCGGTCGCTGCCCTTAGTCCCGTCGTCGTCTTCGTCGGTCGCTGCCCTTGGTCCCGTCATCCTCAGCCATCGCTGTCCTTGGTCCCGTTGTCGATTTCGCCGCCGCTCCCCTTTTAAGCTCTAAACGTTTTACAAGTCGTGTGTTAAGGAGAGATGAGGTAGCCGGTTGGATAGGTTTGTATGTTTACTTTTTACCCATTTTAAGTAAGTAATTAAAAATTTATGGGTTAAATAGAAATATATTTAAAGTTTAAGGTTTAAATCATTTAGAAATAAAGTTTAAGGTTTAAACAAAAAGTAATGTAAAGTTTAAGGTTTAAACCAAAAATAAAATAAAGTTTAAAGTTTAAATAATGTAAAAACAAAGACTAAGGTTTAAACTGAAAAGTAAAGTAGAGTTTGGGGTTTTATCAATTATTAACCCTATTTTAAAAAAAGCAAGTTAATTTTTGGGAAGTTATTTTATTTATAGGTTTTATATGTAAGTATAAAATATTCATACATGTCATCCTACTTAAGACAATCCGGATCGGACTATTTATCCGAGCTGGTTGGCTCTCTAACCTCACGGGAACACCATCGCCCCTCTTAGGTTTGGCTCGGGTTGGATGGCCAGCGGGTTGGAGAAGCCAACGTCTTCCCTTTTTTTTTTTTTTCTTTCCCCTAAACTAAAGTAATGTATGTATATATATATATATATATATATATATATATATATATATATAAAGATAAATAAAAAATATAAAAGATTGAATATGGTTGGATGTGGGGGTTTGTGGATTAGAGAGGGTTGGAGATATGAGATGATGTGGATGCTGATGTAGCAGTGAATTTGGTAGGATAAGTGTTGGTTGGATGTTAATGGTCTAATAAATTAATACATGTATTAAAATTAAATGAGAAGATTAGAAAATAGAATAAGTGAATTTTACGTGTTATGATTTAGTAAGTAAAAACTAGAAAAAAATATAATTTTTATTCCGGTCACTTAATTTATCATAAAATAATATTTAATCAATTTCTATTTTTAAAATTTCAATAAATTAAATAAAGTATGAGAGAGTGTTACATCTATATCTATACTACATTACATTATAAAGCATTTAACTTTCTCTCTTTTCAAAATTTTAAGTCTACTTAATTTTAAATAGTACAAGTTTTTATGCTTAAGATACAAACACTTAAAGCAATAGTCTAATTAACTATTCCCTTAATTATCTCAACTCATTTAAGACAACTATTATTTTAATAAATCATTAAACATTACAACAACTATTTCATTCATCTAATTTTGACTAAATTACTTACATCAATACACTTTTAAGGCTATAGTATCTTTTACTCTAATTATTTAATAATAATATTTTTTAATTATTTTTCAAAAACTATTTTAACAATTAATAAAATGGTTGATTGTAAAAAAATAAAGAAATCAGAAAAAGGAGAGAAAAACATGAATATGTTGACTAACATCACATTTTACACATAATATACCTAACTTTTTAAATCAAACATGTTAACGAGCACAAACTATTGTCATCGTCGCCGCATTGCACGGTTGCAATGCTAGTTTACTATAATATAGTATACGTATACTACACCTAGAGGGCTGATCTGGTCGTTGATAAGAAGTGAACCAAACAATCACACTGGATTAAGAATATAAGTTTATAGTTTTTGAAGTATATATAGCATGCATGAAGAATGTTTAATATAGTTCATATTTAATTCATAGTCCTAAGAGACTAATTTTAGCCTTTGGATCATGACATCAATGCTCCAGATTGCATTATACAATTTCTGGGCGGAGTGACATTTTCGTAATTCACATCTGATACTTTTACAAATCACATGTGATTGTGTACTGAATCACCTGTAATTGCATATTAAAATTTTAGGACTGTTTTTTATAAACTTTATTGAACACAACATAATTAGTTATGGTCAGATACTATTCAATTTGTTGTTTGGATTGTCATTTGTCAATTACTATAGAACTTAACACTCTCGACTTATACGTACTGCGACACAATTCTATGATGTATGTGGTGAGTAATTGTCCACCAATTGTCCTTATAATCTTTTAATTTGTTGATTAGCAAATTATCTCTCGGTACCAATTTGAACACCACCCTTGGTTGTGTGGTACCGGATCAAAGCAAGCATGCTCGGTATTCATATATCGAAGGAGAGAGGAGAGAGAAAGAGAAAGAGATAAAAAAAGAGGGGAAAGATAAGGTAGAGTACTTTTTTTTTTCAATAAAAAATCTTTAAAGCGTGAAAAGCGTAATAGTAATTAGGTTTACACATACTTGAAACATAAAGTATGTTGTGCTGATGTGACTTGAAGCATGAGATGTCTAAACTATGGTACATCTCGTGCTCTTAGAGGGATCTGGTGACCCCACTCATAGTTTAATTTTTTTTCCAACGATATATATATATATAAAATTCTTAATTTTTAGCATAATTTATAATTTTATATATTTGACCTCACTCATATTTTAATAGATGAAATATTTAAAATAACAAATAAGTGTATGACATACTTCCATTCCACTATTTTTTTGTCAGTTATTAGATTAACTTTTCTCTTTGTATCTATTTCATTCTTTTGTCTAAAATTAACCGTTATACTTTTTTTTATCTACTCTTCGACCCTTCCATTCAACTATGTTTTTAATCGGATCTTCTTCTTCTAATATATATATATATATATATATATATATATATATAACAAGGGGGGTATGGCGGATTTTTTGGGTTTTCGTTAAACCACTGAAATTGAAAATAAATTATGAAATAAATAAGATTAAAAACAAGAGAAAAGATAAACTCACTTAGAAATGTAGAGGTTGGAATCACAAGAGGATATTTGCAGCGGTAGTTCCAAGAGAAGAATATTTTTGGTTTTTTAATAATACTAAGGGATATAATATGAAGTATAAAGGATTAAGGATTATGCTAAGAGAGTAGAAGAGAGAGTGTTTAGGCTGCCATGGGTTTTCTGAATAAACTCGTAATTTTATTGATTTGAGTTCTCTGCGTATTTACAAATGAGCATTTGATCGTTTATATAGACGATCGAGTTACAATATGACAAAATACATTAACTACTCTAATAATTTACATTAACAAAGAAGTCAAAAAAGCTACGTACAAAGATGTGAAATTTTCAAAGTGTCGTAACTCTTGTCAGAAGTTTGTTGATTTTTTTTTTGTCTCTTGTGTATGTGCGTCACTGCATACGTCTGATTTGCATTATTGTATATGTTGTTGCGTCACTGCTTACGTCCGATCTGCATTATTGGTTGTTGTTGAAGATTCTCTAGAAGTCTCGGTGTGTTTCATCGATGGATGGTGTTGTAGCCGTGTCGTCTTCTAAAGCAAAATCAACATTTTCTTCATTGTTGATGTCTTCTGTTTTCATCATCTCTCCTTCCCCTGAAAAAGGAAGAAGCATGTTCCAGTTTTTGTGTGACCAAATTTGCACATAGTGGCCTTATGCTAGTAACTTGAAACTCTCCCAGAAAAAGTCTTGTGGTAGATTTGGGGTTTGCTGAAAGAGCGTTACTTGTTGAATAAAGTTCTCACATGCTTCAAAATTTATTTCTGTAGATGCTTCGAGCTGCTTGAACATATTTTGTGTAGCCAGTCTGTGAGTAATGAATATTCTCTTTTTTGCAGGTCTATATGTGTAATCATCGGCTTCTGGAAGGGATGCGAATATTTTGCATCCAATTACAGGGAAAGAGCTGTAGGATGCTATGTTGCCTGCTGTTAGTAAAAACTTTTCGCCAAACTTGTTAAGGATGGCTTCAATCTTGGGATTTAATTTGAATTCGAGATAATCAATCATCCCATTGTGATAGAACTGAAGAATCTCGTCCTCAGTGAGTGTAGTAGTGTTTAAATTTATTTGTAAACATAGTAGCCCTGCTACATTATGTGTATCAGTGTTGCCAACTCCAAGCTCGCTGGTGTGGCTTCTTTGTATAACTGTTATTCCCTTGTACTTGTCTTCGTGAAAAGCAATGTCCACGATTTTTTGTTGCAAGTTGTGTAAAATAATAGGGAATTCTGTACAAATTTTGTCTGAAACTATTTGTTCAAACTCTTTGAACTGCCGTATAACAGGTTCTAGAGTTTGTCTCCTAGGAAGATCTAACATTCTTGCCTTGAAACTATCATAGTTTCTGTGTGTAACTGTATCTGTTTTTTTTTCTTTCTTCTCGATATCTTTTTGAAGCTGTGAATTTTTTGCTTCGAGAAGTGCTACTGTTTGTTTTAACATGATATTTTCAATCTGGGTTTGTATATGCTGTGTATCTTTTCCAGATTGCATCAATTGTTTTTGCAAAGTAGCTATTATTTCTTCTTGAGATTTTATAAATTGTTCAGGATTCATTTTTGCCATGTCTGAAAATGTTTTCACTTCTTCAGGTTCTATATAAAAATTAGTCACCCCAAAGTGTTGTCGTGCGACTTGCATGGCTTCTGAAAAACTATAAAATCCTTTGTAAATGGGACTAGGACATTGTATATATTTTGCAACTGTCTCCCATTTGTTGAAATTACCAATTTTTGTTCCCCTAAAAATTATATAATGAGAAAATTTTTGCTTCTTTGTTTCGGGGTTTTTTTGACTTTGTTCAATAAAGTAAATAATTAAAGCATTTAAAACTTGTGCTTTGAAAGACGACGCTTGTGGCATAGTTTGCACATGCCAAAGGTTGTCTAACAAACACTGTTGTTTTTCATTTAGTTGCATACCGATGATGGGTCGAAATTTTTTGGCCTCATCATGGCATACTTGTAAAGCATAATTTCCAAATATAATAACCGAACTAGCCGGTTTTTGTATAGCTTGTATATTTTTTGTACCATGTTGTAAAACATAGGGATTGGTAGGACGAATTTTATTCATCTCCAATCGTGGCCTCATTGAAGATTTTGTAAGTTTGTAAAAACTGTGTTTGTGTTGTGACAACCGTCACCAATCATAAAAAGGTTAGTCCCATATACTTTAAGTTTAAAATTCAATAAGTCCTCGATGTTGTGACAACCGTCACCAATCATATGAATAAAAGTCATAGTTCTTGTAAAATATATATATATATATATATATATATATATATATATATATATATATATATATATTTACGTCTTACCTAAAAATCTTATTACATGTTTAAATGTCCATTGTAATTGTAAATAAATAACAAGTACATTTTATGTACTTTACATATAAAATGTAATGTAATAAACATATTAAAAATGTTTATCTTACATTTTATTTTTAAATAATAACAATAATATTAGTAATAATAATTATAAGATTAAAATAATAAAAGTCAAACTCCATCATTATCCTAATTCTTACACTCAACCACCACCATCATCACCCTCACCACCCTACCCCCCCCCCCCCCCATCTCGGCCGTACCCCCCCCCCCCCTCCTCTCTTCTCTTCTTCTCTTCTTTGCCTATAAATACCAACCCCATCTTCTCATTTCAAACACCCCTCTTCTCATTCAAACACTCTTACCCTATCACTCTCTCAAATTCTCTCTTCAAAACTCTAAGAGATCAAAGGAAGCCATATCTTTTCTTCAAGAAAAAGAGTTCTCTTGAAGGTATAATCACCATTCCTCTCTATTACTTCTTGTACTTTTGTATCTCTTGGAAAAATCTATCATCTTCACAATCTTATCCTCTTTTTCTCTTCTTATATACAAGAAGATCAAAACAATAACACATGCATGCCCTCATCCTTTAAAGGACTATGTACTACCATTTATGTAGGCAAGAAGACATGCATGTGGATAAATCTTATACCTACATGCATGCATTCATCCTTTGAAGGACTATGTACTACCAATTATGTAGGCAAGAAGGCATGCATGTGGTTAAGGTCTTATACTTATATGCATGCATTCATCCTTTGAAGGACTATGTACTACCACTTATGTAGGCAAGAATGCATGCATAAGGTTGAATCTCACACTTTAAAATGGAGGAGATTGGTGATAATGATGGACAATGACCAAGGATTATAAAATGTACAAATACTTATACATATAATCTTGCATGAAAGTATTTACTTATTATTTGTATAATATTCTTAATAATTTCGAAAATCATATGTATGTACATATATATATTTACGATTATGCATGTATGTGTGTATGATTTTAAAAACTATAAAATATACTATTATGTAGTAATACATAAATAAAAGATGCACTATTATTATGTATATTTATGCGTTCTTATAAAAGAAAATAACTTTGACATGTATTCTTACATCATCAAAGTTAGCCATAAATACATATAATAATATTGCATGTCCTTATTTTCTTTAAAAACTACTATATATATATATATATATATATATATATATATATATATATATATATATATTCATTTCATTAATGTACTTATAATTATATCTTAAGACAAGTTTTACATAAATAATATATGTATATATATATGAGTGTTGCATGTTTTCAAAAACTTAAATATTTATATATATATATTCTCGCATTTTACCTATATGTAGAAGATAAATATAGTTAAAGATTAATAATTAATTACAAGTGAGAATTACCTAGACATTAAAATACTTCATATTATAACGTAATACAAATTATAAAGAGTTGTACTCTAATAAGAACCTTATGGTGGACATTTAACATAATAGGATAAAGGTGTTGACGAATTTAAGGAACTAGTAGGACTTCCTATTACTTACCAAGCTTCACGAAAGGTGAGTGTTCACAACCCCCCTTTTTAAATATATTTACTTAAATATTTGGGGTGAAAGCATGATTATATAAATGTTTTATTTATTGCCATCATAAATATTTAAATTACGCGCAATGGTAGTATTATACTTGCTGATGTACTTGGGTTTCAATACATTATCCATTAACTACCACAAAAGGGGCCTATGGTACTTGTAGATAGCGCTATTTGGGGACGACATCCCCCCACTTATGGTTGACGAACTATAGGTGTACTCTACCTACTTCCAACGTTATCTAATTCGGGCGTTGGGTTTAAAAAAATAAATATATATATCAAGGCAGTATGTCGATAGGATTGGAAAAATGGCTCAAGCTTAGTAAAACATCCCTTGTATACTCAAAAACCATGCGTATAAATTGGGCAATAAACTGTGGTTGGATTAACGTCTCCATCCTTACAAAAATTAGTTGGGTTCAAAACCCCAACATTTTACTTTATTTCTTTTGCATTAAAATTTCATTTTGTGCATATAAACTTGTGTCCTCACCAACTCTCGTAGTTGACCTCTCTTTTACTCATGCCTTTCAGGTAACCTTCGCTAGGTCTTAGAGCACGTTAGAGCATATCATGTGTGGATTCATGAAATAAATTTCCAATCGGCTACTTTTATTTTATCAAAGACAATATTCCTTTGTTGTATTGTACTGGATGTTTGTAATTTGATTTTACTATCTTAAATTATCTGTTATGGTTGGAAATTTTCTATTACCTTGTGCTATGAGACCTTTTGCTGTGACACCTCGTGTTTCCGCTTTAGCGGGGTGTGACATGTGTGATGTCTTCAAGTCCTTGTTCAGAGAGTTGTTGAGGAAGACTTTGACCTTTGGATTCTTCTTCTGCTGAAGATGATCCTTTTTTAAATTGTGTAGGATATAAAAGTTTCTTTTTTCCTTTGTCTTTGCTAGCAATCTTCAACAAATAATTTGTTAATGTTCCTAGAAAACATATCTGCTATACCATTATTTTTTCCTTTAATATGTTCAAAGTTTATTTTATAACCACTGCCTTGTATAACATTTTGTAAATTTACCCACCTAGTTCTATTTACTTTTTTACTTTGATCATTTTTGATAAAACGAACTATGGCTTCACAGTCTGTTCTGACTGTAAATTCTTTATGTAAAAATATCTTAAATTTTTCTAAAGCATTGATTAATGCTTGAATTTCAAAATCCAGACTTGTCCAGTTTGTTCCTGCTTTGTTAAAATTTCCACTTGCATAAGAACATATTTTCTCAGTGTCTTTAGGACTATATTTATCTGGTTTACAAAGTAAGACTGCTCCCCATCCTTCTTTGCAACCATCTACTTCAATAATTATGTAATCTGTCACTAATGGTAATTCTAATGGCTTGATATTTTTAACTGCTTCTTTTATAGTTTTTACTAACTTTATATATTCCGTATTAAAATGTCTTTGCCCATTTTTTGTTGTTTTACTATATAATGGTCCAACTAACTTTGAAAGATTGGGTATGAATTTTTGAGCATAGTTAATTAATCCCAAAAATGCTTGTATTTGTTTTAAGTTTTCAAATTTTTCTGGAAATTCCAAAATTTTTGTAGAAATATGTGCTTGTAATTCTATTTTCCCATTGCCTATTTCAAGACCAAGAAAAGAGATTTTTCTTTTAAACAATTCCATTTTTCTTTTAGAAATTACTATACCGTTCTTTTTAATTTCTTCAAATATCGTCTGTAAATGTTTCTCGTGTTCCTGCACTGTTTCACTGGCAACTAAAATATCATCAATATATACTAAACAAAAATCATATTTAAGGAATATATTATCCATAAATCTTTGAAATATTGATGGTGCGTTCTTTAACCCAAAGCTAAGAACGTTCCATTCATATTGTCCTTCTGAACATGTAAATGTTGTCCAAGGTTTGAAACCCTCTTCAAGTTGTAACTGATTATATCCTGATTTTAAATCAAAATTTGAAAATACCTTTTTCTTTTGTATAAGATTTAATAAGTTATCTTTATTTGGAATATTGTAATCATCATCTTCTGTATTATCGTTTAAACGTTTATAATTGTAAACTATTCTAGCCTTTCATCTTTTAATTTCACTATGATTTCTTACTATAAAAGCTGCTGATCTGTGAGGGCTTTCTGATTTTCTAATTAATCCTTGTTCTAACATTTCTGGTATTTGTTTTCTAAATTCTTCTTTATCTAAAGGACTGTATTCTATATTAGCTGTTCTAATTTTAATATCTGGATTTTTGATTTTAAACTTACATACATATTTTACCTTTGATTTTTTAATATCTTCTCCTATTAATCCTATTTTTTCTAAATGTAAAATTATACGATAATTTTGGCTTTATGTAATATCTTTTCCTTTTTCTAATTCATGTGTTAAGAAATCTGTAAGTAATTTAACCGTTTCATTTTCTATATAGGCTTTATGGTTTTGATTTTGGTATTTTAAAAATTCTAAATTCCCTTGTCCACCACGCTTTCGTGCAAACTCTGATGTATTAATATAGCGAGATGTTGGGAAGTATATATATATATATATATATATATATATATATATATATATATAAATAAGACTAACATCTAAATTCTTTTAACAAAAAAGGAATATCACATTTTCAAGTAAACTTATATATTATTAAAAACTATCTACAAACTATACAATTTAATTAAAGAATCATAATCTTTTTATTTAGTTGAAAATAACATCATTATTTAATTGAGCAATCCTAATAATTCATTTGGCTAAAATTAAAACTTAATTTTAAATTTAAATCAATTTAATTTGTATTAAAATATTTTTTAAATTCAAATTTCTATGTTTTGTTATATATATTGTCTACAACCCTTATTGTAATTAAATTTTACATTATTTCTAAAGTTGACTTCCTTTACTTTTTTATGTCGGCTGAAATCAATACCAAATTCGTTTAACTTTTAAGAAATGTTAATTTTGGCTCTCCTTTTGTTTATACAAAACAATAATATATTTAGCTACGCAAATATAAATATCACTTTGTTATAAATAATTACGGCTACCCGTGTATTTACACGAGCATCTAAACTAGTTTTATAATAAATGATCGAACACGGTTTTATCAAATTTGATTTAATTAAAAATACCAATACCATGCTTAGTCTTATTCAAAAAATGGCAAATTGCATTAAAACACAATCAACTTTGTCTTGGTTACCATTATATACAATCAACTTTGTTTTCTTAAATGTGATACAGTCAACTTTTATAATTCTCACATTGTATGCAACTTGTTATATACTATGAAAGTTATGATAAAGTTCATTGTATACAATGATAGTAAACAACATACACATAAAAAAGTTGTATTGCATACAATGTAAGAATTATGAAAGATTAATTGTATTATTCTTAATAATTTAAAGTTAGTTGTATACAATGATAACCAAAATAAAGTTCGTTGCATTTTCATGCAATTTGCTTTCAAAACAACATCAGGGTTTTCAACACATTCAAATTAATTATTGCAACTTTATATATCATAATAGTTCTTAATCGAATCTTTTTTTATAAGAAAAGCATTATTAATTAGGTACCATTTGTCTTCTAAGATTGTTAATCCAAGAAAAATATGTCGTAGTCCTTGTGATTATGACGGGTTTGTACTAGCTTTTGTTAGACACAAACCACTCGTGATATAGAGTTGACAATGTAACATTGTAACTAGAATTTACATGTGATAGCTAGTATAGAATATAGAAAGTCAATACGAAATGTTGTAAGAGGAAGTTGATCTGTACACAACAATTTTTAGTCATATATATCAAGGTATAAACAGTTTATGCATATGGTATAAGTTAATAATGTATAAAGTTGTTATTTATAATATTTTTGTTATGTAAAAATCACTCCCATTATGAAAACTTACATTAATCAAATAGCAAATGTGTCAAGGATGACAAGTAAGAAACAAACAGGAAAGAGATTTTGAATAAGATTTCATTTCAAAATCAAAATATTTTATCCACAAAAGCTATGTCTTAACTTGATGTATTCATTTTAATATTTTATATGAGAAGGCTATTTTATGTAAAATAAGTGTAAAGTGTTGGACAAACAAATACGAAATTAATTTTGAATTAGCTAGGATTTCGACTCAAACAGGACAAAAAATAATAATATAATAATAGTAATATAACCTAATAAGCATATCATAAATCTATGGAATCATCAATCTATTATTGTAGTACACCTAGAGGATCGTTTTTCAAATGGGCAGAATCTTTGAAAGCTTTGAATTGGAATTAGTGATCATAATCTGCAAATGAGTTGGATTTACTGGTTTATATATCCATACAAAGTTTAGTATTGGTGATTTTGTAAAACTTATGTAACTTTGATCAGTATCAAGTTTTGAGACTGATATTGAAGTATTAATAGATTTCTTCTCGCCTTTCAAAACAAAGTAATAAACTTTGGAGTAAAGTTATACCATTTGTGTGAATATTTGGGATTCATGAGAAACCAAAATGTTGCTTCCCTCTGTTGACAAAGAATCACCCATACTCCTTTGAAGAATGCCAAAACTTCTTTAATTTCCAAGAACAAGGATCCGGAATCCACCTCAGATCTTTGTGGTTCTATGTTGTTTTTCACGAGCTAACGATGACCCGTGCTTTGCAGCATAAATCAAAACATATATCCCAGGAGACGCATGAGTTCCACACTCACTAAAACCCGAGGGACAATGACTCTGATACCACTTGTAACATCCCACAGTTCAAAGCCACGAACTAGTTCAATAACTTCTAAATCAACTAAAAACAATGGTGGAAGTTATTGGTAACATACAACTTTGAACTTATAAGGTGCTTCAAACTTCTTTCATTTTTTCAGACGGGTTGTTACACGTGAAAACACAAGTATTTAATAAAAATAAATATATAAACAATTAAAATTGGATACAGTAAAATTAACTTTGATGAATTCGTAGCGATCTGACACATATTTGGTTCTAATTCAAATATATTCAAGTTTAAATTATTCATATTACAAATGACATAATATTTTTAACATTATTAATCTTTAAATGAAAGAAAGATTATACGAAAAAATTCTTTTATAACCACAAAATTTTCATCTAAAAACATAAAAACTAAGCTAGAAAAATAAGAATGATGTATATAATTATTTATGATATAAAATTAAAAGAAAACGTTAATGGGCTACTTCTTAAAAAAGAAAATTAAAAAGTTTTGTTTATAAATTTTTAATCAAACTATTTTATAAGGAAAAGAAAATATATAAAAAGAGTATTTTTATTACTAAAGTTGAAACTAATATGAAATTAAAAGTTAGATTTTTTATTTTTATTCATATCAAATTCAATCCAAATTGCTAATAAAATGATGGCCTTTCTAAGAGGTTGATAGCATAGAAAAAAACCACACATATAAAAAATATCAGCAGGATTGGAACCGTATAACCTTCTTTATTTAAATAATTCCCAACCAAACTGATCTACAAGATATTTGTGTATTATTGCTGAGACTGAATGTCTCATGTTAAAGATTAGATAGTGGTGAATAAACTAGAGTTCATTTTTTATAGTTAAATAATTTACTATTAACCATCAATATCTATCTATATTAGAAGAAAATAACTATTAGGAAAGATTCTTTAAATCGTTGCAAAAAAGGGAAAGATTCCTTAAATAAATACATAATTAACCAATTAAAACTTTTCATTTCTATTTTGACCAAATTTTTTAATTTTAACTTCTACAATTAAAATGACTTAATTTAAGAAAGGGATTAGTTTCAAAAAGTGTATCGAACTTGTTACTTTTTGCTATTGTGTATACCCATATTTCAAAACTACAATTTAGTGTACCCAAGTTACTAAAACTACCATTTTATGCATGGTAACTTGTAATAGTAGGTTAAAGCTTATGTGGCTCAGGTTTTGATGATGTGGCATATTTTAAGTGTGACATGTAATTTTTCTATTTAAAAATAATTGAAAATATAATAATAATAATATTAATAATAATAATATTATTAATAATAATAAAATCCTTTCACCACCATCGGATGAACAGATCTGGATTCTTTCACCACCATCGAAGATGAAAGTTCATGAATAGATCTGGATCCTTTCACCACCATCGGAGGTCACCACCACGACTCACCATCTTCTCCGGTCACCACCACGACTGCACCATGAAAGAACAGATCTGGGGTTACCATCGGAGGTCACCACCACGACTGCACCATCTTCTCCGGTCACCACCACGACTGCACCATCTTCTCCGGCCGCCATCTTCATGAACGAAGGAAGATCTGAACGAAATTAGATTTTGGTTCGACTGCACAACCGACTGAACGAAATTTAGGGTTTCTGCTCGATTTCGATTTAGGTAACCCAGATCTGTTTTAGGGTTTCTGCGAGAACACCATCATCGTCTGATTTAGGGTTTCTGCTCGATTTCGACTGAGGTAAGTTTACGGCTTATGCTCGATTTAGGGATTCTTCGTTTGAAATCATGGTATCTGTTCATACCAGATATGTGTTTATGGTTTATGGGTTTCTTCGTTTGAAATCAAGTGGAAAACATGGTTTCGTTTGAAATCAAGTTTTAATTACCGTTTATAAGGTAAGTTTACGGTTTATGCTCGACTGAAGATTCATGTTTCTGGGTTTCTTCGTTTGAAATCATGGTTTTCTCGTTTTAAGATTCATCTGTTAATCGATTATTAGGGTTTCTGACTGAAGATTCATGTATCTGTTCACACCAGATCTGTGTTTACTCCTATGTTCATGATTCCAGATTCACGTTCTTCATGATGTTCTTCTAGTTCTTCAAATGTTCTTCAATTCTTTTTTTTCTTAAAATATTACTGATGTGGCATAAGAAATAGTGATGTGGCATAAGAAATACTAATGTGGCATAGTAAATTAAATACTAAAAAAAAATATGACCTGTAACCTCTTGAAGAGGTCACCACATTCATCAAATGGTATTTTTTAAGACTTTGATATATCAAATGGTAGTTTTTAAAGTTGGGTATACACAATAGCAAAAAGTGACAAGTTGGGTACACTTTTTAAAACTAAACCCTTTAAGAAAATCAAAAACCAATTAACCAACTACAACCTTTCTTTACACCTATTTTGATTATTTAACTACCTTTTTAAAAAGATCCAGATTTAAGAAACAGAAGTATCTCTTTTCTTTTGTTTCACTTTTTCGTACATGACTATATTACAAACATCCGGATCTGAAATACTTCATGGAATATAATAGGTGATTATTGATTTTTTGTACCTCTTTTCTTTTGCTTCATTTTGTAGTACATATCACACTATATTGATTAGTGACTTTATTTCTAAGCTAAAATTCTTGACCATTTTATTTTCCTACAAGTGGAGGTGTTGGTGGAGGTAAGAGTAGACATGATAACAGATATATAGAATCATCATACGAATACAACATCGATCATGATTGTATAAATAGTAGCAAAAAGGTAAGTATTTGTTAGTTATAATTGAAATAGTTATATATAAGCATAAAATATTTTAAAATGATAAAACTAAAAATTTGATTGAATATGAAATTTTAAAATATTATAAAGGGAGAATATGATTTTGTAAATTGGGGTAAGAAAATATAATATTTAAAGGTTTAAGAAGGATATATATAATAAATTTTCAATTTTTTTATTGGTTGATATTTGATAATTACATTTTTCTTATTTAAAGAAACGCTAGGTTTGTTTAGTATATTTTATTCATGTTAGCCTTAGGAAATTTTACTTGTACATTTACGTAATTTATTTTTTAAAAAGTATTCTTAATAATACATCTTAAATTTATATATAATAGATGACACATATTTTAATTTTTTTAATAAATATTAAATATAGATATTTTTGGAGCCAATAACTAATATTAACAACTTAAATATTGTTAATGTTAAAATGACAAGTCAAATAAAAATAATAATAATCACAGCTTTAAGGCTGTCAATAAAAATAAAAAGAATAGTATTTATTTTGAAATTACAAGCATAATTAATCTTTTATAATTAACTTTTTACGTTTATAATTAACTTTTACATGTTATCATTTAAAAAAAAATAAAAATAAAGAAAAAACTGTTCGATTAACGAGTATAACGACGTCTTGTTCAGAGTTTGGGATTTCGTCGTCAAGTCTTGGGTGAGCTTTCGATCCATACTTCGATAGTCGATACACAACTGTGAGGCCGGATCGAACTTGACGAAGGTATAAGGAGCTTTACCGGCGCGAGGAGAGGCAAAAATGGTGAACATGACGACTTTTTTCGGGATGTCGTTGGGAGCTTTTGTGTTCTGGCAATCAATGGATAAAGTCCATGTTTGGATCGCTCTTCACCAGGATGAGAAGGTATCCATCTTTCTCTTTCTGCTTTTTTTTTATATACAGATCTGCTTTTGATTACGATCGCACGTGGATTCTTATTCTGAATTAGGGTTTGTATAATTTTTATGTTGCTGGAAAAACAGTTATTTAGCCTAGAGATAGATTTTTGACTAATTAGACTGTTAAAATACTGCTAATCGAACTCAAATTTGATGTTTGAAACTAGTTAGTTTCATATTTAACTTTTCATCTTAATTGTAACCTCGATTGCAGTCACTCAGACAGAACTGCAATGAATCTTTTATTTCTTCCTCTCTTAAATGAGATGCTTGTAGCTGGTTTTCTTGTGTTAATTGTAAATTGTTGCTTGTAGCATGTATATTAGACTATTATTTGAAGTTATAAACATTAGCTGTAACACATTATTTGGTATTTTGGTACCTTGATTTTTACTTCACTGGGTAAAATCAGTCTTGGGCATTTCAGCAAATAGCTGTATAAATTGTTCTTCAGAACCTAGTCTGCATTTACTGGGTAGAGAGTCTACAATGTCACTTTGCACTTAAAAGGTACGAATGCTGCTATGTTCATCGCGAAGTTTAGGGTTGGTAGGTCACAGTTTTAAACTTTGAATTAAAAAGGTCGTATTATAATTTCTTGTTCTGGGAATGGCAGGGTTGCTAGATACAGTTCTTAATGAAATAGTGATTTGGAACAAGTGTTGTGAAATAACGCACTAAATATGGATTATTTATAACAATTTCAGAAAGAAAGAATGGAGAAGGAAGCAGAGATCAGGAGGGTGAGAGAACAGATGCTACAAGAAAATAGAGAAAGAGATCCTATTGCTTAAGCATGCTTCATTAAAATGCCTGTGGCACTGGACGCAACACACCAATACCTTTATGCTTTTTCCCTCTTAGCTCTTTTATTTTCTGGATTTTTTATCAGCGCATGACTTCTATGTTAAGAAGATACAAATGCTTGTTCTTAAAAATGTTTGCGTATTCTCTAATAACAACTGAATGCCATTGAGGATTGTTTTAATATTTGGTATGTGGTGCTCACTGCTCGGGCCATGCAATGTTTTGAAGTAACAAATCTGAAGTTATAATATGTAGTTGAACTTTCTATTAATGCTCAAAACTTTTAATGAGCTACAACAGGGTGTTACACATCTCAGTTTATGACTTGCAGTTAGAAGAAAAAGTTGGTGATTGTCGCATTTCTATATGATTCAAGCAAAGACTGGTGACACATCTCAGCTTATGGTCATATATATGTACATATTTGTAGCACTGATGTATTATATTATGAGCAGTGTGATCCATCATGCATATATTTTATGTATAACAAGTGTAACTGCATGCTATTTGTTATAAATATTTTATTACCTTATGTTAGATCAACAGTGACATGAAAGGTTTCTGTCTTCCGCACACTGGACTGCAAATATTATCCTTATCGAGGAAGGTGCCTAACTGAAAGTTGTCAGGAGCACACAAGATGAACTCATGTAGGCAGGCTTTTACATGCTCAGACGTTGTACTCTTCTAGTATGAACAAACTTTCTGCTAAAAATAGCAAGTTAGCTACAGCCCACTTTATCCTGTTATCATATGAATTTTTTTCATGACGCAAATAATCCCTTCTATAACAAACACCTTCATTCATCAGGCTATATAAAGTTACACATTCGATTTCCTACATCAAATCATTTAGAATTTTTTTTCTTAATATGGGAAACAGGAAAGTTTTTTTTACAGCTCTTGCTTTTGCTCTGTTTATAGGAGTGGTCAATTGCATTGACTTCACCGAGAAAGACTTGTCCACAGACGAGAGCCTGTGGGAGCTGTATGAAAGATGGAGGAGCCACCATACGGTTTCAAGGGATCTTGGCGAAAAAAGAAAACGGTTTAACGTGTTCAAGTACAACGTTCAGTACATTCACAGAGTGAATCAGATGGACAAACCTTACAAGCTGAAACTCAATGAGTTTGCTGATATGACCAACCACGAGTTCAGGTCTGGTTTTGATTCGAAGATCCTTCACTTCAGGATGCTTAAAGGCGATAGGCACCGTACCCCTTTCATGCATGCGAAGACCAGTAATCCACCACCATCGATTGACTGGAGGAAAAACGGAGTCGTCAACCCTATCAAGAACCAAGGCCGATGTGGTATGTCCTTTTCTGTTGCTTGGGTTGGTTGAGGTAACAGTCTCGGGTAAAAAAAAAAGGTT
The DNA here is from genome assembly GCA_947179395.2 of Pulicaria dysenterica. Taxonomy (NCBI): domain Eukaryota; kingdom Viridiplantae; phylum Streptophyta; class Magnoliopsida; order Asterales; family Asteraceae; genus Pulicaria; species Pulicaria dysenterica. The sequence goes on along the minus strand of OX359290.1, from coordinate 104,153,931 downwards.
AACGTTTTGCTGATTGAAACGTGTTGGGTAATAATAATTATTGTCCAAATTTGTTACACTTTTTCATTAAGAATTACACAAGATGTTACAAGACAAAAGTAAATTGTAGTATTAGAATAAAACGACTTAGTTGGTTGTAATGTTGTAAGCATAAAATTACACTATGGCCTATTAGAGATACATAATTGTTAACTCAAATTGATTAATTTGTAAGTATGTGGGTCAAAATTGCCCCCCTCTGCATGATATTGAATCTGTTTAATCTTGTGACAGGTAGCTGCTGGGCGTTTTCAACGATAGTTGGGGTGGAGGGTATCAACAAAATCAAGACAAACCAACTAGTTTCTTTATCTGAGCAAGAGCTTGTTGATTGTGAATCTGATTGCCAAGGATGTGATGGAGGATTAATGGAAAATGCATACGAGTTCGTAAAAGAAACCGGTGGGGTTACAACTGAGCAAATCTACCCTTACTCTGCACGTGACGGTCATTGTGATACATCAAAGGTAACAAAATTGAGATTGTAAGAACTGATGAACACACAATTCCAGGCAAAATGGGTAAAATTTGCCTTGCTGATATGTAATTTAGACTCATTCACTTATGAATGGGTTTATTGGGGTTATCTTTCGATTTGACAGGCCTAAAAGAAGCTGTCAAATGAGTTGAACATGTAACATGTTACACAGGTCGGAAGTTGCCCAAAGTCAAACTTGAGGCAGTAGAATTAATCAATATATTGAACAAAAATTATTGATTGTGAACCTAAAAACAAAACCATGAACTCTTGGGTGCTTAAATCCGTGAGTTGTATCGCTTGAATAAAACATATGGTATTGATAATGACGTGATTGTCCTGTTATGCAGAGAAATTCACCTGTAGTGAAAATTGATGGTTTTGAAAACGTACCAACCAACGATGAGAACGCGTTGTTGAGAGCTGTTGCCAACCAGCCAGTCTCAATTGCAATAGATGCCGGTGGTCTTGCCTTCCAATTCTACTCTGAGGTAGAATAAATAAATAAATAAGAACCTTTACGCAAACGCCTTATATCATATGCTAAGATTCTTGATCATGTTTTGTAGGGAGTTTTTAACGGATTATGTGGCACTGATCTGAACCATGGTGTGGCAATCGTGGGGTACGGCACAACTCAAGAGGGGATGAATTACTGGTTAGTGAGGAACTCGTGGGGAACCACGTGGGGTGAGCAAGGTTACATTAGGATGCAGCGTGGGCTGAATGCACCAGAGGGTTTATGTGGGTTGGCCATGGATGCATCATACCCGATCAAGGTGTCATCAGATAACCCAAAAAGGGAAGCTAAAGATGAGCTCTAGAGCCATCATCGCAAGGGAAAACCACCTTCGTACCTTTTTTTTGTAGCTCTTCTTGTGTTTAGGTTCTTTACTTGTTTTGTTTGATGATAATAAAGAGCACAATAAATAACTTCAATTTTACTTTAAAGATGTACTTTTAGGGTCTATTATGTTTATGTCGAGAGTGATTGACCTTTCAAATCTAAATGTTTTGAGCTTTTTGTTACTGTTTAAATTTTGATACATTAACATCGCAAGGTTTATGTCCGGGCGAAATAATATGTAATGTCAATTCTAGTGTGTTATTCACAAGCTGTTTAAATGAGTAAATATTAAAATAACTAAACCATCTTGTTTAAATGAGTAAATGATTTTAACATAATAAAAGTATCTTGTCTTATATTTATTCTTACTTGTACATTTATAATAAAAAAGCTCTTATTAATGAACGATACACATGAATCTTTTGACAATAGATCATAACCTCAAATTTAAATATATATGTTTTATGGTATAATTAATCAGATTATTATGCTACTTGTGGTTATCTTTTAAGGCTGTAAGTTGTAAAAGGAGTGTTTTTGAAGGAAGATTACATATAATATGACTTTCTTATTGCGGTTTATGTTCATGATTTAGCAAAAGGATTAATAAATTTTCAAGTACTATTGTTTTAGATGAATTAATGTTTCATCTAATATGTAATTAGTCAACTAGATGAAAGGTCTCATGTAAACAAGGACATTGTTTAAATACTTTGTTTTAAATGTGAAAAACATGCTATAAATAAAATAAGGTGATATATTGTTACCAATACCATGTATTCATAGAAGTTATATCATATCACAATAATATTAACACCCAAAAGAGTCTAAATTATAGAAAACAAATATGCATACATTTAAATTCCATATATATCTATAAAAGATTCTATATCTCTCTATTTATAAGATTAAGACAAGTGTTAAAATCAAGATAGTAGACGAGAAAAAAGCATTAGTAGCTTCCACATATCATAGCTTAGTGGATAGGAGGATGAATTAGGGGGATTTTATAAGACAAGATATAATCTTTTTCATATTAAATTAAACATCCTTTAGACAAAAATATGAGAAAACTTCCAAGTCTTTCGAGAAATAAAAGATTGAGAGGCAAAAGAAACAGGAGAAAAGAAAGCAAACCTAATTCGTAACACGTAAGTTTGTAATAAGGAAAAAACCTATAACGTCAACCTATAAATTAGAGGATCCAGAGTCTGACTTGTTATATAGTGATTATGAGCCAAAACAAGGAGTGCTCCCCGCTGTCTCCTTCACGTAAATATCGTCATCCATTATCTTGTCGTTCAAGTAATGAACAAGGCCTCTCGAGATGGTAATGATAGTTAGTTAATAGTTATTACGGTTGGTGATTAGTGATATGTTAATGATGCTAACGTAACGACTAGTGTTGAGAGTCATACTAGTTAGAGAATTAGCTATGGGGATCAAAATGAGCTCGCTATTGAGCTAAACCTCCACCATCACTAGCTCGTGGCTCGTTATACCCATTGCAGAACAATTGACCTCTTTGTTAATAGTGTTGCCCGTGAGTCTGGTGACGAGCCAATGTGCTCTTATTTCCTCGAGCCAATGGGGAAGAGGTCAAATCTAGCCACAACCATAACACTTTATCTTAATTTAGCCACAACCATATAAAATAAAGGATATTTCAGAGAACTTGTGTAAAATCTAACGAATTAATAACTATCTCAAGTTTAACCGAATATTAGTCTTAAAGTAGTCTTAAAGGTTAAAGCCAATATATTTCTTACGAATAGATCTTCCAATAAAAAGTTAAGCGCTATAAAATTTCACAATTGGAAAGAAATATACAAATTAGTCGAAAAGAAAAGAAATTCTTAATAGAAGGGTATTTATAATTTAGTCTATGTTTTTTAATAAGGTTAAAGATACATGTTTGATTAAATACTAGCATGTTACCCGCGTTATGCTACAGCGATAAATAGTTTTTGTTTTACAACATGTCACTTTCAAGAATGTAATAATATATTATTCGCGTGATTCAATGTCATAAAAATGTTTGTTTCAGCAACATGTTCGTTTTTTCTAATTCTTCTTTTATTTGCATCAACTATTTTTTTATTTTTAAAAATAAAATCTAAAACACATTAAAATAAGAAAAAAGATTTTTATTTATAAAATAAGAAGAAAGAAGTTAATTAGATTTTAGAAATTATGTTGCGGTAGATACATAATTGTATTTGTGTGAGATAGTGTGTTACCGAGAAAATATTTTTAAATGAATAAAATGTTTCAGTAAATTAGGAGAGAGAGTGAAATGATTAAAGATTGGGTGGATGAGATTAATTTAGATAAATGGAAGGTTAAGATTCATTATTGATTGAATTTTAAGAAGTCTTAAAATTAATAAGGAGAGAGAATGTTAAATAATTTATATAATAGTATAGATAGATAATCTATCATATTATGAGAGTAAACCTTATAAAAAAGATTTATTTTTAACTAAAATAAGGAATATATTATTATATTTGTCAATTTGATGGTTAACTTGTCTTTAGAAAAAAAAAATATATGATGGTTAAGTTTGATGGTTAACTTGTCTTCGTCGTTTTAAGAGTTTTCTTGCCGTTGGTAAGAAGTTATGATCTACTGCCCGATCTTTCTGCAATCTCTGTATTCCTCTTTATCATTATATGTTTCTCCACTGCAACTTGTGCGTTCTTCCCTTTTTCCCCTCTTCATTTTTCCCTTCTTGTAATGCCACAATCGACATCCTGATGTTTGCCTCCACAACTATGAATGCTTTATGCAATACTGATATTGTTTCTATTGCTGGTGGATTATTGTAGAATTGGCTATGTCTAAAAGAGATTATATTGTTGCAAATGAGATAATCTTTATCAGCCCCTTTAAGTTTTTTTTTTAAGCCAATCATTTAGGTTTAAATGATTATTTGGATTTCACCGGTTACAATCAACTTCGTGCGTGTTGAGTTATTATACAGTGTGATCATAAAGATGGTCATATCTCTACATCGTTGGTGTTTGGTCATTGCAGAACTAGATTGCTTTCTAAGTGTTTGATGCAATTCCGAAAAGAGATCGTTTTGGTGTACGTGGGGTAATTTTTACAATAGTGACTCACAATCTTTGTGAGTTGTATGTATCCATATTTTGCTATTTCATTATATGTTTATATATTTTTTATAGTTATTGAGTTGGTTTCTGTGACATCTTAGTAAGGTCGCTCATGTGATTTTGGGTTAAAAAGGCTGTCAAAACTCAACCAATATATATGTTCCCATAGATGAAACTTTACAAATAATAGATTATTATTGAAGATCATTTCTCTAATCATGTTTGCCACTTTTTACCCAAGCTGCTGGACCTGTACACAAACGGTACCTGTTTCATCGGTTACCCAACCCGGCCAGTGGATTAGCCAGGTAACTAAAACCAACTCCTGATGATTATTCTCGTGTTTATATGCCCTCACAGAGCTATTAGGTCTTGAAAAGATCATGATGATTACTAATTATGGCTTTGAATTCTTGTTGCATCATTTACTGATTGCCCATCTATTCTAATCTGAATCATTATACATTTGCTTAGATAATAAAACTTCAATCAATTAATACATTGTTACTGAACCTCTTAAAAAATCAGTCTTTTTACTTTTTTTATAAACAATTAATGTCTAAAATATGATAAAGAAAACTATATCTTTTCAATGATGATGTAGTTTTTTGGATAAAAGGATTTAGGAAATTTTAGGCATCGAAAATGGCTTAAGAGTGAACGGGTCAACAGGTCAACCACTCAATCGCATTGAAACTTGCCCATAGCCTATGTTTACTGCACAAAACCCTCTGAATCATTTTCATATAGAAAATATATGTTTGTATCAAGAGATATCAGTTGTTTAATCATGTTTGATCCATAATCAAACCTAAAATTTAACTATCATAGATGCAGTTGCATCCCTTTATATACTGACTGTGGACCTCAAAAGGTCACAAATCAGTGCAACACTTTTCCCATCTTGACATTTACATTAGCATTCCTTTATATATTGATCTGGCTCACTAACGGGTCATACAGGGCAAATGCCAAAGTGTAACAAATCTGCTCATTTCATTAACAGGTCGAGTAGGTCAGGTGTCAGGTTAGGCTGAACGGGTTGGATGCAACACTTTATTAACAGAATTCTTATTTTCTGAAATAAAATGGATTATGTTTTATATCTAATAGATCAACGAAATTACTCAAAACGAATTATTCAAAAAGGTCTACCGCGGTGTATCTTACTCAATCCACTCTAATTTTGGCTTGTTTCGACCTAATTTAAGCTTAGGATCAAATTACAGTTTCATTTCCTGATTGAACAATCGAATAATTCGAGTCGACTGAATTAATCTTGATCTATTTTAAAGTTCAGTTTTCGGTTTGAGCCACTTTAGGAACAGTTAAGGCCGGTTTTTTCTTAAACACACAAAGAGTATGATATATTTGTTATAACAAAGGAAATGATACATGATGTAACTTAAGTAATTTTCCTTGCAAATCATTTAACTTTAATGAAAGGACTTATAAATTACCCTCATTTTACGATGCTGATTCATATATATTATTGATTGATATAGGATATGATACGATTACATGCTGTTTACTATTGTCACACACTCGATCAAACAACTCAAAAGGTGTTTACGACTTGTGGAGAGTTACCATAAGAATAGCAACGTATTGCATTTGGAGGAGTAGAAATCTGTTGGTCTTCGAAGGTAAAAACAACATGCAAAAGTTAGTATATGAAATTCAATTGCTTGGGTTTCATTGGATAAGTTCAAGAATGAAGGGTAAGAGGAAACTAGATTGGTGTTGGTGGATAGCTCTACCAAATGCTATCAATTTATAGTGTATTTGTAATAGTATTAGTAGATTGACTCTTAATACTAGTGGTTATAATAGTAAATGAAGTGATTGATACTTCATTTATTATAATAACAATTAGGCACTGTAGGAAGGGTTTCACCTCTTATGAAACTGTTTTGAATGTAAATTTGGTTAACTAATATATAATATCATCAGCTTTTCAAAAAAATATATATATCTTATTAGTGGTGTTTTTAAATAAGCTAGGTTTATTAGTTAGAAAAGGTACGTCTCAATTGCATCAAATATGCACAAGACAACGACAAGAGGCCGTACAAGAGACGGTCTTCCCCAAGTAATTAAGTACGTACCAAGCGATGTCTTAATTTTCTTTTAGAGTTAAAAAGAAAAAATAGTATTGAATGATTACAAAATAGTTGTGGTCCTTTGATTACTTTATTATAGGATAGGATCCATAACATATATAATGGGAACGTTATACATAGGCTATTAATTATATAACCACCATATTTTGCAAAAGCTCTGTGAAGAGCTCCTTAATGTGTTGGTTGTTTGTGAATGGAACCACAGGTCAAGGTGCTCGTTAAAGGTTTTTTTTTTTTTTTTATAAATAAATAAAACCACCAAACAAACACTTCCTAAACCTATAAAAAGATGAGGTTTATAGTTGGTAAGACCATCGGTTGTTCACAAATCATGCATGCAACATGTTGATTTGGCATTTTGGCTACCGATAACAACACCACCCCTTATGGGAGATGGTACCACAAAAAACTGTATGGACTCGGCATTTGAATGCCGAAAATAGAGGAGAAAGAGATAAAAAAAAAGATGAGAGATGATATTCTTTTAATAAAAAAAAAAAAAATTTAACGTGTAAAATATGAAGAGTATGAAGATTTAAGAATTGTTAAAACATTAAATAAGTTATAACGCTAACATAACACAAAGCCATGGGACGATTCAAATAGCATACACCCTTGGGGTGTTGGAAAGTAAAAAAGTATACAGGTATGGTCCAAGTGGGGGCAATCGTGTGGCTTCGATAAACTCAAAACAAAACCCCACCCCCACTCACTCACATATTTGACTATACACTGTTCCCAGTCAAACACATTTCAACCAAGACAACCCTTGAAAGACAACTCCTAGGATTCACTTAATAATTTATTATTAATTTCACTCAAAAATCTTATTTTTATATGCTTATATTTTTATAAGAGATGATATATTCTTTTTTTTCTTTCCTATTTTATGGTCGTACGTATGTAACATTTAACATGTGTAATGTAATATTTTTTTTTCTCATATTATTTCTTTATTTTAATACTTGTTTTAATGAAGTAAGTATAAGAATAAATAGTAACAAAAAATAGAACGATAAAACATTTCTCTCACATTAACCTACCTATGTGCTATTTTGTATTATTCTTGTAATTATTTTACTTAGATTTTGCAATTTTAGGAAAAATGAAAACTATTACCTGCAAAACTTGACTATTCTTATCACTGTTTATATAACCATATAAAACCTGCATCCCATATTTTTATTTAATATTCAAAATAATTGTATATAAGAAAAGTAAACGTAGATGCCAATGTAAAATATAATAAATATCTTTTAAATTATAATAAATATCTTTTATTTAAGGAAAGCATAATTGTATTAAAAATAAGGCATTATTTCGTATATACCCTTGTAAAAGCTCGTAATTACGTATATATCCTTATAAAACTCAATATTACTTTAATACCATTCCAAAACCTCAAAACTCTTAAATATACCCAAAATATTTTTTTTAATTAAATAATTACTTTTTATATTAATAATTAATTATCTAATAACTTAAAAAGTATAAAATTCCTATTATACCCATAACTAACTCACGTCTATTATCTATATATGTATATATGCTACACAACATTCACAAGCCCTAAACCCCCAAATTATTTCATCATCTTAATTTCTTCACCGAATTCATCATTACCAAATTCTTTCAAATTCTTTAAAACATCGGGTCATCTAATCGAAATCTCAGTTTCTTTATCGTCTCAAACGTCAACTGACCATATTTCTCTTGTCCTTCATACCGTCGTGAATGGCATGATTGATTGAAGAATCAAGGTAACAGTTCATAATCGCAGAAGCTTTATCAAGAAGCGAAGTTAAGATCTCATATATGGAGTTCAACATCGCAGAAGCTATCAAGACCCTTTTGCGATCATAAAGCATCGGTTGTTTCTATCTGCAGTGCAAATCTATTAATTACAGCAGGGCCAAAGATTAATGATTTAGAACCCAATGAATGTTGATAATTGATCCCTAATTCTTCCATTCAAGTTCTTTTCCCCTAAAATCACATAACTAAAAGCTAAATTATGAGGGACCATTCGATCTATGTTCTCAATTTCGTCAAACAAAGTTTAATAATTTCAATCAAATCATTTGCACATATACCTACAACAGGCGTGAAAGGCTTTGGGGTGACTTGATTTCCTTGAGGATAAGATCCATAGAGCAACCTGCGAACATGTGTGTGGACTTCATTAGTTTCAATATTGGATTTAAATGGATAATTTGGTTGTTCAAAACAAAAAACCTGGATAATGTTGAATAGCATCTCTGATCCCTTGTTTAATTTCTTTGACCTGTTAGAAAAAACTTGGATAATGATGAACTAATTGGGGTTTTAGGGCTGTGGATGTTGCCTAGTATATATACATATAGATATGGACGTGAGTTAGTCATGGGTATAGTAGGAATTTTGCATTTTTTAAGTTGTTAGATAATTAGTTATTAATATAAAAATTAATTAATTGATTTTAAATAATAATTTGGGTATATTTGAGAGTTTTAAGATTTTAAAAAGATATTAAAGTAATATTAGGTTTTGTAAGAATATACACTACTACACAAAACCTTATGGGGACCGGTCATTTTCATCATGGAGACCGGTTTTCAAACCGGTTCCTATTAAGGGTGGTCTCTTTGAAAAAACACATGGGGACCGGTTCTAAAACCGGTTTTTATAAGACATACATAGAGACCGAATTTCTAAAAACCGGTCTTTTTTACAAACTTATGGAGACCTATTATAAGGAAGAACCGGTTCTCATAAAGAACTCGTAAAAAGCGGTTATTAAGTAAAAACCGGTTCCCATAATAACTTTTGGAGACCCGTTTTTACTTGATAACCGGTCTTCATAATTGTAAAAAAAATTAATCCAGAATATTAAAACAAAAAAATTCAAAAAACCGTATCGGTCGCCATCCCGGTTCCCGGGATTCTTTCAGCGGGCTATTGCTAAACCCGACCCAGAAACCTATTTCAATAACCCTAATTCAAGATTTATCAACAAAGAAATGAAGGAACATCATTTATGAAATCGCAGATGCATGAAATCAAACAAAATGTTAAATCAAAAGATGAAATATCCCATAATATCAACAAAGACTAAACAAAATACTAATAGCCGTTGCCTGTATTTTATTCAAACAAAGTGCAGCCCTTCAAAATTCAATCAACAATCATCTACATTAACTATTACAAAACATTTAATAACCACAAAATATACCCATCTTTATAGTATTCTGACTATGCCGACAAGGTGACAGTTCAATACAATAATCGGTTTAAATGATCAACCGTAATCAACAAAGGTGAGCGAAATGACGGTCCGGTTGGTGCTTCACTATCAGATCTGCAACAATTGAGGTAGCATGTGATGTTACTGTTGTTAGTTTAATGAAGTCGGAAAGAAGCGGAGAGGCGATAAAGGAGACAAATCCGATGGTGGAGATAAACGCTATGGCGTCGCTCTTTTAGTTGAGAAAGAGGTCTGTAGTCGTGGAGCTATTTCGTAGTAAAGATGAACATGGCCGGTGGGTAGATGACTCGGTGGTGGCTGCGTTGTGGATGGTGGTTGCGTCACCGGTAAAAACTAGAGGGGGTGAGGTAGGGATAGGGTTTTTGGAATTTACCATTTGTTCAAGGAGAATGTTTCTCATTTTATATTTTCTAACCAATCCGTGTGATTTCATTTCATTGGTTAAGAATGAAGGACATAGATTAACTATAAGAGTGTGGGGAGTGGTTACCTCCATCACACTCACCACATCGCCACATCATTTTTTTTTACACCACTTAATACACCACTTAACCTTGTAGTGGTTACTTCTTTCCACTCTCCTTGTAGTGGTTACTTAACCTTGTAGTGGTTACTTCTTTCCACTCTCCTTATCACACCGAATTATGAGACCCACATGTTATAAACTAACCAATTAAAATTTAAAAATAAAGAAAGGAAAAAAAAACAATTAAAGGAGAAGAGATAAGCAAGCCATGTGTCAGGTATAGAGGTCCCACCTAACTCCACCACATAAGCTTCTTTAATGTGGAAATCTCGACGCAGGTGTTCACGCCCTCTAGGAATGGATTTTACAATCTACTACGCCGTAATGCTTTGTACCACGCCAAAAACCAAGGGCCACTCGGTTCTCTCTAAGTAAATGAAGGGTGCTGATTTAATTGATATATATCTTATATATATACAATTATAAATGTGTGTATAACCGTAAAAAGAAGCAAATATCCGTATACATACATTTGTCTTTATATTATATATATATATATATATATATATATATATATATATATATATATATATATATATATATATATATATATATATATATATATATAGGGGAGGGTTCATGCGAGAACCGTTAGTGCGAGAAACAATCTTAGTCGTTCCTTGGATATGAGAAGTATCATGGATGGAGAGCGTGGATAGATAGGATGTGGCAGGGTGCATGCGAGAAATTCATGGGTGGGCAATGACATTGAAGGAGGGGAAATTGGACGGCTTAGATTGGTTCTCGCGCTAACAACGGTTCTCGCATGAACTTTTGTCTCTCTCTCTCTCTCTCTCTCTCTCTCTCTCTCTATATATATATATATATATATATATATATATATATATATATATATATAGGGGAGGGTTCATGCGAGAACCGTTGTTAGTGCGAGAACCAATCTCAGCCGTTCCTTGGATATGGGAAGTATCATGGATGGAGAGTGTGGAGTGATAAGGTGTGACAGGGTGCATGTGAGGAATTCATGGGTGGACAATGACATTGAAGGAGGGGGAATTGGACGGCTTAGATTGGTTCTCGCGGTTCTCGCGCTAAAACGGTTCTCGCATGAACTTTTGTATATATATATATATATATATATATAGAGGGAGGTTCAATTGAGAGACTAAATATAATTGGAAATGGGATACTAGATCCTAGCCTTTTATTTCATTTAATCGTACTGCTCCGATCATTTACGTATTTAACGTTGCGGGGTAAATTGGTCAAGGAAATATTCATCTCCTTCAAAGCAACTTCTGTTTACATTTTTCATATACTGTTCCACCTTCCGGATCCTTCATCTCCAACCTTCCGAACTGTATCGCCCACCATCTTCTCTACATAAATCTCCAGTATCACCGACCTTCACTCTTGCAACTTTCATCATCTAAGATTAATCAAGCTGCTCCAGATTTGAGGTACTTTCTCTCTCTAAAACAAAAATATTGTTGGTTGATGTATCTTTCGTCTTCACCTTCAACGATATTTCGGCCATACTCTTCCATTGCAGATATACACCGGACCTTCATCTCCAACAGTCCAACACCGCCACTGGCCTCCCTCTCCGACTCAACACTACCGACGTTCTCCATCACCACCTTCTCCGACGCAGATCCCTCTCGCCACCGTACACCTCCGTCGTAGATATACGCCGGCTCTTACCGCCGCACAACTCCGAAGCATGTCATACTGAAACACCAAACCACAGATCTAACCATGAAATTCCGATCGTCGCCCATCGTCTCCTCACATTTTCAGAACTGAAACATGAAGTTCAGATCGATTGGTTGCGTCACCGACCTACTTCCCTTCTCACGATCAATTCATATACCGAAACAGACTAAACAAAAAAGAACAGGTTTGCTAATTTGTAACATGTTTTGGGGAATGTGATTTTTATTTTGCGGTTTACTAACTTTTTCTATTTTAAGATAGTTTGACTATATAATGTAATTTGTTTATTTGTTTTGTTTTATATAAAGACAAGGTGTAAAATTTATCTTATTTTAGTATTGTATAATTAGATGGTAATGTTTTGTCAAGTAGTATTTATGGGGCTCGTGATGTTTCAGATCCGAACTCGTGATGTTTCAGATCTGAAAATTCAGATCTGAACAAGTAGTATTTCAGATATGAACTTGTTGTGTTTCAAATCTGAACTCATGGTATTTCGGATATGAACTAGTAATATTTCATATATGAACTCGTGTTATTTCAGATCTGAACTTGTGGTGTTTCAGATCTAACTTGTGCTATTTCAAATCTAAACTCTTAGTATTTTCAGAAATGAAATAATAGTATTTCAGATTTTAATTCGTGGTATTTCAGATATAAATTAGTAGTATTTTAGATATGAACTCGGGTAACATTTCATACCTGAAATTACCTATTGAAAATGGAAAAAAAATGAAATAAGAAGTTGAAAAATATGTACGGGTTTTACATATTATTTATAAGATATTTTAGTATTCTATTTAAATTTAAAATTAAATAAAAAATAAAACAATTAGGTAATGATAATGAAGGGTCACTTTTTTGGATGCAGATTAAAAACAGGGGAAACAAAAATCGGCGCCATACACTTTTTCTAATTTGAGTTTTCCTAATTTACCCTTAATGGTCTAATTATACATTAGTATTTCATTTTAAATCTTAGCCTTTGGATTTAGTTGATCAACGGTCCAGATTTAGTCTCCCATTCTCAAAAATATTTACATTCTCACAATAACCCTCCTATATATATATATAGGGGAGGGTTCATGCGAGAACCGTTGTTAGTGCGAGAACTGCGGGAACCAATCTCGGCCGTTCCTTCGATATGGGAAGTTTCATGGATGGTGAGCGTGGAGGGATAGATTGTGGCAGGGTGCATGTGAGGAATTCATGGGTGGGCAATGACATTGAAGGAGGGGGAATTGGACGGCTCAGATTGGTTCTCGCACTAAGAATGGTTCTCGCAAGAACTTTTTCCTATATATATATATATATGTATATATATATATATATTGTAGGGATATAATACAAAGAAAAAAAGACTACTAAATTTAAGGAGAAGACTCGACCACACATTTTTTATGAAAAGCATTGACGTGGAGTAAGTATTTACTCTAATTCTTATTTATATGAGGATAACTGTCGATCTAAATCAAAGTTTATGATCCTACTTTGTGGTGTTGATTATTGGTTAGAATAGTTCTTAAGTGTCACTGACCCTATCGTAAACTTCTGTAACAATAAGGATATGATTGCTTTGTTGAACTAATATGAGATCACTTTAATAAACACTCTGAAGGTGACTTGGTCAAAAGAAATAAAAAAAGTACAGGTGGATGTTATGTTGCAAATTCCCTTATTAAGCGGTTATCATGGACCTGTTATCATAATAGGTCAACTAGCATTCCTTATGTTAATCACTTGGCTTGAATATTGTTTTAGTAAAAGTATGATTTAAATCACAAGTTAAATCAAAACCCACGAAGAATAGAGTAACGATACCAATTATGATTCCATGTAGAAGTTAAATCATGACCTACATAATGTTAATCGGTACGAAACAGAGATTTGAACAAAGAGAAACGAGAATGAGAGTGAAACAACTCCAACCTGCTTCCCATATTATATTAGTTGGCATTGTTATTGTAAACTATAAGAATGCAAAGTGAAGAGGAAGCGGCGTTTGTCTACAGAGGGAGGCAGATATGATACGACGACTGTGGACTTGTGAAAGAGGTGCTAGGCTTCAATACGAAGAAAACCAAAAGAGATAGATTTATAGAGAGAGATAGCTTGTGGACTTGTGGAACCAAGGAGATGAATCGATAGAGATTATTGCGATAGACGGAAGATAGATTTCCAGATTGAGGGAAACTTAAAATTTTGGGGTGGGGGAGATAATTTTCAAGTTGTGGATTAATGCTTGGTAAAAGAAAATAAACATAAATTTTAATTCTTTAATCTTTAATTTTTAACATATATTAAAAGAATGGGGTTATCATTTAATCATTATACTTTTAGAACTTTTAGTTAAAATCATAATTTTTTATTTTTTTAAATGCCTTTAAAATTAGTTGTTTATACGTAAAAAATCTTAAGTCTTGCATATTGTTCAGATTTTTTATTTTCAAGGTTGATTTAATTTGTTAAGACTAAAATATTTTAACAAAAAATATATTCATATCATTTAATAGCTATACTTTTTCGTGGTTATTTATGCATTTATAAACCGTGAAAATGTAATAATCTCGTTGGCAAAAAAAGGGTGGAAAAATTCCCTCTATAGCAATTATCCTAATTAATAATTATTAAAATTACACAAATTAAATTTTCCCGCTCTAACTTATTTATTTCTTTCCAAAATTTTCAATTTTCCCTCTCTAATATTATGGGGACCAGTTTTTCTATTAACCGGTCTTGTTGTTCTTAAATAAATAATGTGTTCCCTCGTATTTCAATTCCCTCCTATTTCCAAAAAAAAAAACTCATAGGGACCGATTCATATGTAAAAACCGGTTTTTAAAAAAAAAAGTCATGTGGACCGGTTCCCATGACTTTTTTTCAAAAAGGCCGGTTATCTACACACGAACAGATCCTCTTAATTTTCACAACTACATAAAAACCGATTTTCTAATGAACTGGTCCCCATAAGGGGGTCTCTATCACAAATTGTGTAGTAGTGTATATGTAATTAACAACTTTTGCAAGGATATATACGAAATTTTGCCTAAAAATAAATAGGATACAAAGATGAATCTTCAAAGGAGAAATTTTCACCACTTGAACATATATACCTTACTAAAATCCATTATCTGTAAGATAAATATATACTAAAAGTTTTTTTATGAAATATTAACAAAAAAAGTAGCTCGAATAGTAATTCAATAAAAAAATTATTTATTACAAACTCTATGAAATTAACTCGATATTCCCATAAAATAAATTTATTTACTATATTAGATTTTTTAATTTAGTATTTACAAACTCAAATATCGTTCGTTTTTTAAATTGAAACACTACGTGAACAATTTTTTTAGTTTCTACATTCTTTAATTCTACCTATATATTTGTAATATTGAATAACTCAAAAACATCAATTGACATTCAATATAAAACAACATAATACAGAGTTGAAAGATAAAGAATCAAATATAAATGAAACAAATTGATAGCATGTTTAAATATAATGAATGATGTCTCAGTAGTGGTGGATCCAGAAATTTTTTTAGTGGGTTTATCAGTGAGCTTGAGTCTTTTCCGCATTTCGAATATCAACTATTTTTTCATTGGATCATAACTTTGCCACTGATACGGAAAATTCTAGTGCTAGCGAGGAGAATAAACATTTTTTAAGAGTAGAAGATGAGAGAATACTGTGTGAAAACATCGTGCAGATTTGGTTTTGGAAAATGGAAATTATTAATTAAACTTGTTTCCTTTTTTATTGGTTGTGTAATTGGGTTTATATTCTCACGTCAATGATTTGAGGGTTCACATCCAAAATTTAGTTAATTCTCATATAAAATTTTCGTTAAAAAAAATTCTCCAGAAATATAGGAAGAGTGGTCTCGTTTGAAAGAGGATTAAAAAATGAGTAAATTTGTATAATTTTTTTGCTCAAATTCAAAAAATTGAAATAGTTATGGCCATTTAAAGATTTAAGTGGTAAAAAAATAAAAAAAAATAAAGCTTTCATTGGTTTGCATGAGACGCGTGGGTTTGAAGAGAGAGAACAGTGGAGGAGTGATTTTTTCTTCCTAAAATACCTTTTGAACTCTAATAACTGATTATTAATTACGAAATTATCATCATCAGATCATGGCCTTTGATTTATTTGATCTAATGGTCAATAATTGGACTTTGAGGACTTTGTTTAAGAGGGGGGTTTTTGTTGATCCAATTTCTATATATATATATATATATATATATATATATATATATATATATATATATATATATATATATATATATATATATATATATATATATAGGGTGCGGTTCAAATGAGAACTGTTTTTTGTACGACAACTGCGAGAACCATTTCTGGCCAATCATTTAATTTCTTGTCTTTTATATTTAATTTAAATAGAAAAAGATAGTATGGACATTATGACATTAACCCTATTTTTTTAAACTAATATATCTATCAAACAATAAGGTGTTAAATTACGAAAGATATACCAAATTAACGAGAACATTATGCTCTTTAATTTATGACCGATCTTGATATATTTTTTTCGACGAAATAAAAAGTCATGTTTTGCTAGGTTTTTTCAGTACAGCTCAATTGTGCATAAGTGCAAATTTTGCACATGTGCATATTTACACCTGTCTAGAAAAAACTAGGGGAATCTGTGCATATGCACATGTGAAAATTTTTGCACTTGTGCACATGTCGCTGTACTGAAAAAAAACCCAGCAAACACACAATTTTTTTAAAGAAAATATTAAGACCGGTTTCATTTTAAAGAGTATAATTTCTCGTTAAATTGGTATAGATTTTCGTAATTTAACACATTTCCGTTTGATGTATAGAGTAGTTTAAAAAATGTGAGGGTAATGTAAAAATGTCCAAATTACCCTTAGTTAATTAAGGTTAAGTTTGATTAGTTTAAGGTTATCCATTAACAAATATTTAATCTTAACCCTCCATCTCTTTGATCAATGGTTGTAATTGGTTCTCGCAGTTCCCGTACGAAAAAACGGTTCTCATTTGAAACGTCCCCTATATTAAATAAGCAAAAGTTCAAACGAGAACTGTTTTCGTACGAGAACTTCGAGAACCAATCTAAGCTGTCCAATTTCCCCTCCTTTAATGTCATTGCCCACCCATGAATTCTTTACATGCACTCTGCCACACTTGATCCACTTCACGCTCTTCATCCATGAACTTCTCATATCCAAGGAACAGCTGAGATTGATTCTCGCAGTTCTCGTACGAAAAACAGTTCTCGTTTGAAATCTCCCCTGTGTGTGTGTATATATATAATAGTAAATTAGTAAGCTTAATTCTTACGAAAAGTCGCACCTCCTGAAACGTACGGAACTATGCATGCATCTAGGCTTTGGAGATGCATGCTTTTTCTTGCATCTACTCGATCATGTAAGACACAAACTTCGTACTTTTGACATATATAGACCAGCATATATATCTTTTAAACTTTGAAACAACACCCAAGTGGCTATATTACGTACGTTCTTTTTTACACTATTTATTGTCTTCTTTTTAGCATCATAAATAGCACTTTTCTTAAACACTTTAGTCGACCTAATGAAGCTTAATAGTGAACAATTCAATGCATTCGGCTATTTGAAAATTCAAAAGTAAACAACGACCAAAGAAAATGAAGATGTACGTATATGATGATAAGATGAATTAGAGTACAATGGAGAAATTTTTTTCATTCATCTCATGGTTCATTTATGGATCAAAATTGGAAAAAGAAGGCTTTAAACAAGCCAGTAACATTCAAAGTAGTAAAATAATATAAAAAGTAGCTAGTAAATTAGTTAAATCCTACGTAAAATAAACTAGTCAAAGTAAACCATAATTTCGTTAAAATAGTCTAATCAAATCATACATTAAATAGTAGTCCAGTCCATCATATAGTTAACAATAAATTCTTTTAGAAAATGTAATTAGATTATGGGTTAATATCCTTTTATATTTAGATCAATCATGTTAGAAACTCACAATTCATGATAGATTTTTTTTTTTGAACGGCAAAGAATGATTACAAAGCAAGATGATTCAGTATGATCATCACCTCCACAATCCATGATAGATGAACCAGTGGCGGACCCAGGATTTCTGGGGACCAGTAACACCATATAATGCGAGAATAAAATTAAATAAGTTTGAGGGTCTGGTTCGGGTTTTTTTTTCGGGTTTCCGGTTAATCGGGTCGGATTAACGAGGTTTCGGCTGTTTTTCTGGTATTTTAAGGCCAAATTTTAAAACAAAACACAATTTATATGAAGACTTGTTAACTAAAATGCTATTTTAAAGGTATAAATTGAAATATTAAACTATTTTTTATCATTTTTTTTAGAAAACTTTCATTTTTCCTTTGATTTTGGTGGCATCTCTGGTGCACCCCGAAAATTTACCGGTAGCACCGCCTCAAAAAGTCGAAAATTAACACTACGAACCGTCAAAAAACCGGTGTCCCGTACCCCCCTTGTACATGGGTCCGCCCCTGAGATGAACAGATTTAATTTCAAGAACAAAACTCTCGAAAAAAATTACACTAATCACTGAAGTGGTGAAAGAATTCACGAAGAAAAACAATTACTAACCAACTTATTATCGAAAATAGAGCAATCACAGCGGTAGAATCGAACAAACAAATAGCGAAGAGGGTTCTTCGGTTTTTACACAGAAGCTTGTTATTTTAAACTGATGAAGACTCGAATGAATCGTACATATGTTTTTTTCTTCAGCTCCTTCAAGTTGTTTAATTTTTATAAGCACGATCCTCAAAATTTCCAATCTTCACTCTTTCAGCCCCTGCACTTCCAACACTCTTTCAATTCTATCTCCTGCTTTCTTAAAGCTAACCTACACACCAACATTTTAAATTAATAAACTTACTAGACAAGACTAAAATTGAAACCAATAACGTTAACATTTTAACATCCCCCTCAATTTTAGTCCAGAACAAATCAAAGCAACTTTAGCTCTCGCAAAAAAATTGTGCTGAATTTTTCTAACACTTTTAGTAAAAACGTCAAAAATGTTTTTAAGAGAATCAATCTTAACTGTTTTGACAAAGCCAACACTTACTTTTTCTCTAATAAAATGCAAGTCAATTTCTAAGTGCTTGGTTTGTTCACCAAAAACAGGATTACCTGCTATTTGAATAGCAAAATTATTATCACAATAAATATCAATAGGCATTAATCGTTCTAATCCTATATCAGTAAGCAATTATAAAATCCACGTAAGCTCACATGTTACTAGAGTCATTGCACGATATTCTGATTCTACAGAAGAACGAGAAACGGTAGATTGTTCCTTAGTTTTCCATGACACTAGGGAATTACCAAGAAAAACACAAGATCCACTTACAAACCTTCTAGACGAGAAACATTTCACCCAATCAGCATTAACATAAGCAGAAAGTATAGGAAACTAACATCGTTTTATGTGAACACTTTTACCTGGAGCACCTTTCAAGTATCTCAAAACTCTGAAGGCAAGTTGTAGATGCTCCCCTGTTGGAGCATGCATATACTGACTCAAAACATGAACAAAGTAACTTATATCAAGCCTAGTTAATGTCAAGTAAATTAACTTCCCAATTAACTTTAGGTGAACACTTATGTTGGACATATATCTGAATATGAACCAACCACTGGAACCGACAAATTTACCTCCATAGAGGTATCCAAAGGCTTACACCCAAGAAATCCAAATTCATTTAAAAGTTCCAAACAATACTTTCTTTGAGAACGCAAACACCATCGGAAGTCCTAAGAGCTTAAATCCCTAAAAACTATTTCAAGTCACCTAGATCTTTAACCAAAAACTTTGAACTTAAAAGACTCTTACTTTATCAATTTCCTTAACATCGTTGCTAGTAATTACAATATCACCAACGTACACAAGTAAAGCAATGAATAATTTGTCCTTTTTATGGTAAACACAGAATAATCAGATAAGCTTTGAACAAACCCATTTTCAAGCAAACATTTCATCAATTTTCATTCCATTGACGAGGAGATTGTTTAAGCCCATACAAATTTACCAATTTACAAACTTATCATCGGCTTTATCAATTTAGCCTTTGGGAAGAGACATATATATACTTCTTTGTTTAAATCTCCATATAAAAATGCATTATTTGTCTAATTGATACAAACACCAATTATTAGTTACTCCTAGGCTTATTAAACACCTCACCGTAACCATTTTTACCACAAGCGAGATTGTTTTTTTTTTCAAAATCAATACCCTCTCGTTAGGCATATCCTTTAGCCACTAATCTAGCTTTATATCTATCAATTTCACCCGTAGACTTATATATTATCTTGTATACCTATTTGCATCCAACAGCTTCCCTACCAAGTGGTAAATTAGTAATTTCCCATGTCTTATTTCTATATAAAGCTTTCATTTCTAAGTTCATTGCATTTATCCAATTTTGATCTTTAGAAGCTTAATGAAAGTTTTTAGCTTCTACACTTTTATCTATATTTGTTGTAAATCTCTTCACATACATCTTAAGGTAGGGGTGCAATTATCCACACCCATGTCATAAATATTTTGTTTTCCATGGTTGAGCATGTTTCTTTTTTTACAAGTAGCTTGTTTTATTGAACAAACACCCCTAGCAAGGAGCTAGAGAGTGTATACATCATGATAGCTCAAATACAAGTATAATTGCAAAAATACCCAATTAAGCCAAAATTACAACAAAAGTTCACCTAGTATAGAAGCTCTCCTAAAGGTTTAGGTACCAACTTGACCAAGTTAACTTCTTCCATACCTCGAATTAATTGAAAAGTAAGACCTACTCTGAACTATTCCATTGAGGTTAAAACCTACCATGGATGAAGAAGGAAAGCTTTCGAGTTCCTGAGCCTACATATTACCTAGAAAAATGCACAAATGATGGGTTAACAATCTTCTAACCTTGCACCTTTGAGACCAAGTTCTAAACCTTATGAGATTAAGCCTATTGCCGTGTTGGTGACTAGATCAAAGATGTTCCATCAGACGTTGATATCATGTAAGATAGATGTTACAGTTAAACATTCTCTGAGAATATGGTCTTCCAATTCCCTCTCAGCTCCACACATAGGACAAGATGCATCGATAGATATACCTCTCTTGAAAAAGATTTGAGCATGTCTGAAGCCTACCATGAAGAATTTTCCAAGCTAATAAATTTACTTTGCTGGGAACAGTTTTCTCCCAAACATCAGGAGGTGCAGAAGTTGTACTCAACATGCGATCAATAGCTATCCGAAGAGAAGACACCGAAAAAATGTCTGATTTATCAAAAGCCTAAGTCCATTTGATCATGCTATCCTGAGGAGGGATAAAATTTGATTAAAAACAAAAATGTTAAGTCATAATTAGCCTCCTCAATATTTCATTCTGAAAACATATTTCATTTTGATCTTAATTTTTTGCGCTTGACATTTTTATTATTATTATTATTATTGAGTTTTATTTAACAAACAATACGATTTAAATACATGATAGTTATGAGTTTTTCATGTGACATGACCAATGTGTCTTCTTTCTTCTTTTGATATCATTTGTCTTAATACTAACTTTTATATAATTTGCATTTAAAAGTAGTTGAAGAATGTTGAAAATGAATGTTTCTAATACGAAAGTTACTATGGGTCTATGTTACCCTAGAATATAAATGTTATTATTATGCTTAATTGACTTTACAAGTCAACCATTACACTTGATACTAGCTTTGGCTTATAAAAGTCAAACTACCAATTCTTTACAATTAATATTTTTAAATTATTAGTTTAATATTCTTGTTACGGAATTACGGTTTACAACTGGATTTTACCAACTTCATCTCATTAAAGAGTTTTTAAACCTTTTATTTTATAAATACAAATGCTAAGGAACCAAATATACATTATATGGAGAAATTAAGGCAAATTGTTGACCTTCAACATGATTGACTCTCAAGCCAAATAGAAAACTTTTTTCAAACCCAAAGCATTATGAACAAGATTAAGTAATTAAACAAAGTTGTTAGCATTAGGTTTTTGCCAATACGGAAAAAATAGTTATAGTTATTGAAGAATGATTTTGACTAAATTATTGACACATGGCAAATAATAACTGTCCACGTGTCAAAACCCCAGGGAAACCATGAAAAGGATAGCTAAAAAGCAAAATGCACGACGACTGGACCCCTCCACCCCCTCTGTTTTCATGTTAGACAGTCAAAGGGGCATCCACAGAGAGAGAGAGAGAGAGAGAGAGAGGGTTCGGACCCCTCTTCTTCCTTCTTCTGTTCATTTGTACGGCTCAAAGTCAAACCCCCCTCACTATTTTGTCATTGTCTTGTATATTCCCAAATTATACTTCAAACTTCTTTTATCACCTACGCATTTTAAACCTTACTTCTTTCCACTATATATTCAAACATTTCATATGAAATTTAACCAACATTAAAATACTTTTATCAATGTTCTTTATAATAAATAAAACGGTATTTTAAAATGTAATTGTGTTGTCTTAACTTACATTCTATGTAATGTGACCTTCAATCACATTTTATACAGGTTCTATTTGAACTTTTATTCTATTTTTTATTTTTATCATATTATATAATAATAATAATAATTAATATTATTATTATTATATGTCCCAAACAAGCTCCTATCCATTTCTAAATCTCTGGATCTCTCTCTCTCTCTACCCTTCTCTCTCACACACACATACACCATCAACCCCTCTCAATCGCATCACTATCACCTATAACCATTGTCGCTAGAGAAGATCACCGTCACCACCACCGCCCACCTTCCTCTCCTGGAGAAAGCCACTGCCACCATCGTTTATGCATGTGATTGGGTTCGCAACCACCACCTACGTGCGACCAATGCTGGAGAAGATCAAAGATTGTGTAAAGGCGACTGTTCTTTATTCCGTAAATAAAATCTCATTATAAGTTCATATATCCCGATTAAATTTTTAGGGTGGGTTTCATTAGATTGAATGTTCATCATCGTGAATCTTCATGTTATCTTCTTGGGTTTTAAAATGTCTCATCGATTGATCTTTATGGGTTTTGAGATCTACTCATCAATTTCAAACTGTACTTGCCAAAATACGAAAAAGCAAATGTCCAGATCTACAATAATTTTTGAAATTGAACCATAATATCAACATATTTTTGCACATCTTGAACATAATCAAAGAGGTGGTCACATAAGAAAATTTGTTGGATTTGAAAGTTTGATTCATGCAATTTTGGTGGTAGCTCATAGAGCTGGTCGCCGTAAAATGGTGGTGGCCGGAAATATGTTGTCTATGCAGTCAATAGCGGTGTGATAGCGATGAGATAAAGGTGGGATAGCGGTTAACGGACCTAGGCAAAATAGCGGTGTGAAATAGCGGAGGCGCTACTAGCGCCGCTATTTCCGCGCTATTTCCACTGTTTGAGGCAAAATAGCGGTGGGATAGCGGTTTGCACTTTTTTTTTATTGTTTTTTTTGGCAGATTTTTCGGTTTACACCCCATAGTCGATTCCCATATTACTATTTACTATATTAGTGTACTAAGTTTTATACAATGCCTTTTTATAATTTTAATTTTATATATACAAATATATATTATACGTAATATTAAAAACCGCTATCCACCGCGATAAGCACTATCCCAAATCAGGGGCTTTGATCGCTATTTGATTTCCCACCGCGATAACTGCATAGCATGTTGTTCTTGTGTGGTTGATGAATGCTTAAAGAACAATAATAATTTTTATAAAAAAATAATCATAATAATAAACAAATGGTTATAAAATAATCAAAAAATAAAAATTAAATAGTAAAAATCAAGTGTAATTTGCTTAATATGTTATTACAGATTACATTACAGTGTGTAATTTTCAGCAATAAAATTACATTTTATCATATTTTTTTCTTTTTTACACAAAATATTTATAGCAGACAGTTTATTTATTACATTGCACTAAACCCTTAGACATGTAAGTACTGAATTTTAGACGGATAAACCACACATTTATTTTTTAAATATATAACAAATTAACCTTATTAAAATATGTAATGTCTTTGTCTAAAAAAATGCAAAAATCCTTTTCTGGGATATAATGCATGGCGGTTGAAGATTGTCGAAAGGAGCTAGTGACGAGTTAAACATCATCAATGGTGAACTATATATCTTGTTTTTTATTTTGAAAGTCAATGTATTTTATATATATAATTTAAAAACTAGTTAGATGCTAGTTAATACAACGATACAAACATCGAAATTTAAACACGAACACCTAACCCACTAATTAATAATATCCAAAAGACCAATCCGGTTAACTTATCTAAAACTCGCAAAGCCAAAGGGCATTCACCTGGTGGACTCGAACCTATTCGACCTCCGTCTAAACACCAAAGTAACAAACTTTCCGAACTAACAAACTAACAAACAAAGGTTACCTATATATCTTGTTTTATTCAGGTAAACAGTCCAAACTTGTCATTAGGTTTAAAAGTTTCAACCATACTTTTCTTGGTGATAGATATAATGATGGTCTACTTAACACGAGTATTAGCGTAATATTTATAGAAAATCTCTAACATGGATGAAAAAGTAAGATCCATATTAAACCTATACCCAACAGTACGTAATAAATAATTCACCACCATTAATTTCTAATTCAATGCTTGACAAAGAACATATGAACAATCAAAATATATATCTTTTTTTTTACTTTATATTAGAAAACCATTGTCATTGCAGTTTGTTTATGATTATATAAGATATTATAAAATGAACATTATATCGATAGGTTATTACCAAAGGGCCTTTGGCCTAGCGATACCAAAATGTGACTGTGTCTTTTACTTTTAGAGGTTGAGAGTTCAAGTCCTGTTAAGGACACAAGGTGTACATTAGGTGGGTGCGTGTGTTTGACGTTCAAAAAAAATATTATCGATAGGTTATTACTTCCTATACTGTAATATAAGGCGTTATAAAACATGAGTTATGTTCAATATAGTCCATATAAAAAACATAATCCTAAATTTTAATATTTAATAAAATGTGATTCAATATAAAATCACATGTGATTCACTATACAATTACATGTGATGGTAAAATCATTACATGTTAATTACAAAAATACCACTCCGCACAAATTTTTAAAATTCAATTTGCACCATTGATGAGGCTGATCCAAGGGCTAAGATTAGTCCCTCAGGACTATGCAATAAGTATAGACTATATAGAATATTTCTCTATAAAATATATCGAACATGCCACAAACGCTTCACATTATCCCAAACTTAAATAAAATATGGGAGATGATTTGTAACACAACAAACTGTTACCATACACAACAAAATATATGTGATTGAACACTAATGCCCTTAAACATGTGGATGATAAAGAAAGTTTACAACTTTATAAGGGCAAAAATTTTATGATTGTTGTGTATGACAAATGTTTGTTATATGCAAATATCTCCCATAAAATATATTGATGCAGAAGTATAATTACTAAAAAAATTAGGAATTTCGATTTTTATACTTATGCGGAAATAATTTTATTGTGTATAATATAACCATATATGTTAACATTGAGTGTCCATATTTTATTAGCAATACAATAACATTTATAAATGTAAAAATATTTAAACAAGTGTGGAAATTAAATTTTGGTATGATAAATTTCTATCAAATTTCGCCGTTTAAAAGTGTGAAAGTTGTAGAAAAAATGTGATACTATAAGTAAACAAATTATCTAATTTTTTTACTTGAAAGTCTTAATTATATACAATTCTAAAAGTTACTACGGGTATTTCGAAACAATATTTGAGATATTAAAATTTTCGAATAAAAATAATACGATAAATGAAATATCACCAAAAACTTACATATGTTAGAATTCTTAACAAAGAGGTATAACTAAATTTTTTGAAACACTTCTTTATAGACTATATTTGTTGTTTTGTTTGTAAAATTATCATTGTTGTCCCAAACCAAAACTTTAAATCTTTTTTACTTCTAACACGTGAAACGGAAATATACAATTGACCATGTGTAAACATAAGTTTCCTGAGTAATAAACCAACTTCTGAAAATAACTGTCTTTGACTTTTGTTAATCGTCATAGCAAAGTATATATCCACTACTATTAATGTATAACAAAAAATCAAAATATACTAATTTCGAAAAAGTGTCTTTTTTGAAACTACATATCCACTACTATTAATCGATAATAAAAAATCAAGATATACTAATTTCAAAAAAGTGTCACATTACAATAAAATTTATACCGAAATGTAGATAAAAATGAGACGGTCGTAAATATATAATTATTTTTTCTCTAAACAAAATATATCACAAGTTATTAAACATAATTTATAAACAATTGATAGTTTCTATTGGTGGATTAAACTTGATTTATTATATATATAGATAATTATCCACACTATGAAATTTTAACCATTCTAATTCTCCATTCATCATTAAATCCAAATATTTATAAGCATAGACGTTTAAAATCATTATGCATATCTATAAATAAAACATTGTTGTCATTAAGATATACTAGACATTTGAATTGAACAAGAAAATAAAAAGGATAATAAAAACATGACACTTATATAAGATTTGGTTTGTATAAAATAAACTTAAAAATTGTGTTGTGTGTAAATATCTCTGAGGTCGAAATATGATTATATTGTTGAAAAAGGATGTACCTAGAGCAAGTAGGCCGCCAGTGACCTCTGATGCTCAACCTGTTGCTGATGCAACGTACAGTAAAAACAAAAAAACATGAAAAAGTAAAAATATATATATATAAACAAAAAAGAAAACCTCAACTGTTACTACTGCACCACGAAGGCACGAATTTATATTTTAACAAATGATAAAAAAACCACACTGGAGATAGTAATTTAATTAATATTTATAATCATCATCATCATCATCACCACAGCCGCCGTCACTGGCGGCGGCGTTGTTTGTAGTATCATTGGAACTTACATCTTCTACAACCGTCACATAACTATCATTACAACATCCACTTTCTGTCAAACATATTTCAGGATCCGACGACGTTAGGCTGCTACTCCGTCCTACGATCGGCGTTGGCTCAGTCAGTCTCTGGCCATCTCGCGGCGGAGAAAACACCACCGGCATGTACTCCTCCGCCTCGCATGGAAATCTTGAGTTCTTAAAGTGCTCCATCAATGCCTCCATACCCTTTTCAAATATTTAAAAAAGATTAATGACATAAAATAAATAAACTTTAATAATAAATACGAACTGAAATTGCAATAGAGTGAAGACTGAAACCTGCAATCTGGCGTAAGAAACTTCGCAGATCTTTTTGGAGTTGAAAACCTCCCAATTCTGATGGTGAAACGCCTTGTACAGCCTCATGGTTGCCTCCGGCGACGTCATGTTAACGAAACCATATCCCACATTGCACTTGTTCCTGGAGTTAATTAAATATATACAGTACGTACGATCAGCTCATTAGAATTTCAGTCAAATATTTGGGGTTACGAGCTTTTTAAATACAGCATATTTTGGTTAATTCAAATGTCTAAGCTCGAAAACTGTAACATGTTAGATTCATAAGCTTATAAAAAACCCTTTTTTTAAATAAGAAATAATCGTACGATAAAGTATTTCTACATAAATTGCTATAATCTAATTCAAATATCTCCTAACGTTCATTAAAAACGGTTTAATTATATAGCAAAATAATTACATACATGCAGTTTTAAACCCTAGAGCAAAGAATTGCATATATAAAAAATAAAAAATAAATATTTTTAAGAAAATAAGAGTAATGGAAGATAATCAAGGAAGAGAACATGCATACATGAAATCAATAGGGAGGTAGACAAAATCATAAGAAGACAATGGCTGTTGTTCGCCGTCTCCGCCACCGCCGGTTATCTGCTCGTTGCAGTGAATGCAGTGACTGTCCAGCATGTTCAGCAACAATTTCTGACTACAACCACCCATCAACAACAAAAAAACAAGTTTCAAACTCTTCCAATCGAAATCTTAGAGAATCAAAAGAACACCATTGAAATTACAACGATTTAAACCTGTATTTATTCGGGATATTCTTGATCATTACTGTAGTTCTTGAATCTGAAACGCTTGATTCAGAAATAACCCCGTCTTCCTTGATCAGAAACCTAGGATCGTATCTCCCTCGCATTTGTCTTGACCCCTTCCGTTGTTTAGTCCAAACAACGCCACCGCCACCGCCACCGGCACCGGGTTGCTCTTGTTTCTTTTTGGTCTTTTTTAAAGAACTTCGAAACCAATCAACGACATTACTGTTCCCACCAACCTCGTTTGATGTTTTCAAACTCCTAGAGTTAGAATGTGACGGCGTCGTAGGTGGTGGGGGCGTAGGTGGCGAGCGATAAGCACGTGAATCCGACTGAAATTTACGTGAAAGAATAATCGGCGGCGGCCGGATGGAGGGAACCGGGTTGGACCGGATGTTTTTGGGACTGTGTTTGTAACCGCCTGGCCGGCTGAACTCAACGACCACCGGCTTTCCTTCGATTTCTTTAACGTTGATAAGCGCCCTGGCTGCGTCTCTGGTGTCGTAAAACTCGACAAACTTTTGGTTTTTCTTCAATGGCGTCCCCCTTAATTCCTTCACATCCCCTTCAATTACATCAATAATTTGATTAAGAAACAAAATAAATATTATTTAATTAGTCAAATGAAGAACAGAAAAATGCTAAAGATAGAAACAGATACATCAGTATCATGAAGATTCATCTCAAATTGATGTGGAAAACGACCTATCACAATAATATCCCCCAAATAATTTTACCATACAAACTGGATTTAAAATTCTAATTTACGAAAAACCGATTAAATTTTAACATAAATTTAATTAAATTACCAAAAGTTTCAAATATTTGTCTAAGGGTTCCGGCAGTGACATCAGAATCCAAATTAAAAACGACGATTGTCCCTTGATTGTAGCCGTCGGGGAGACCTGCAGCGACCGGGAAAATATACTGTGCCCAAATAGCGCGGCCGGCCACGAGTCCCGGTGCCGGCGGAGGGAGAGGCGGCGATGATAAGTTCTGAGTATGGAAATTATACAGAGGAGCTAAATTTTCAGGTGACGATAACGTGAGTGTTTCAAAATGTTTCCGGAGACGATATTGTTGTTGCATGTGTTGCTCCTGAATCTCGTGCAACGCTTGGATTGATTGCCGGAGATCGTAAAAGTGTACAGTAACTAATCCGTCTCTGACTTTCTCCATTTGTACGGCTCTCACGTCGCCAAACACCTCCAAGTCTCGCCGGATTATTGATTCACTGACGTCAGTGGGCACTGAGCTTAAAAGTAGCGCACGTGTTGGGGTGGTGGTTGGTGGTGGAAGTGGTGGAGGGACGTAAACCGTCGGCCGTGGTTGTGGTGGTGGCGGAGGTGGTGGTGGTGGAGGAGGATTATAGAAGTTGTAACGGTAAGAGTATGAGTAGTACGTGTAAGGGTTGGCCGGTCGGAATTCTTGGGCAGTTGGGTTTAAGGTAGCCGGAAAACGATCAAAACCATTGTCTTCCATGGCAGGAATTGAAGTGAGGAAATTAAAAGGCGGTGGAGATGTGGATGGTTAAACGATAAGATGTCGTGGTGAAGATGATGAACATTTCAGAAGGTCATAGCCATAGGTGGTTGATTCTCTCTCTGTCTAGATTGGAGTTCCTATGGTGGTGTATGCAGGAGATAAGTGTGTGATAGTGTTTGTGTGTGTGTTTGTAGGTCAAGTTCTCTAGAAAGGAACAAAAGGGAGGTTTGAGTATTTCCATATGCATTATATAAGTGGAAATGTTTCTCCAAAAGTATAAACTGGTCAAGCATTTGTTTAAGGCCCCCAAAAAAACAAAAACATTAAAATCCAAACATTAAATTCCAAACCTTTATTATTCTGTAAAACAATTAATTTTCTTTATGCATTCTTGTTCAAATTGTGAAAACAAGATTTGGGTTCTATTCATAAATCGTAAGATCTTTGATAGTTTGAACACTAACATGTAATGAAGCATTTGTAGTTTGATTAACATTTGAGTGAAGTTCTTGTAAATTTAAACCAGATTAGACATTAGTTATTTTCAATACTTGGTTATTTCCCAACTTTAATTGCTTATTAAAACTTGATTAGTACAAGTTTTTGTAATGAATTATAAGATTGGTAGAGTTATTTAGGGTTAACTATTTATCATTATATGACATCAACATTATTTTGAAGATAAAGTTATGAATAATTTCGTATAGAAATAGTACGGATTTGTGTTTAATTAGGTGTGTTAGAATTTGAGAGTGAGAAAACGAATAATTGTGATAGAAATGAGGCACTCGTAGTGAGAGTTCTAAGTAAGAATCGTACATTCGAATTTACGTTTTTGTATACATGCAATAGATTTTCAAAGTCTTTTTAAACTACTATTATTAAAAATAGAATCAAAGCTATTCATAGTGAAAAACTAAAGGCAATTAATAGGTCAATTGTGAGCTACCTTACCACTAATCACCGGATGTATTTGTTCCTATGGACTCCCATATAAATAATCTCATGAGTTTCTAGATTCTACTCAAATGGTATAACGGATTCCTTGGCCAATTGAATAAACACAATAAAAGTTCGTTTACACGTCTAAGAAAATAATGTTTATTGATGTGTTTCATTCAGTTTTAGAAAGTACGTCTAAAAATGTTGAAGTTGACCACAGTGCAACAAATAAGATTGGCATGGATGTGTGGTAGTGTAGCTAAAGGTAGTCCAAATGTCAATCCAAAATACCGTTTTGGTCTAGTTTTAGTCAATCAAATTATAATTAATCTAGGAAAATTGTTCACAAGTTGGTTTTGTTATTAAAAGGCTACCACCTATAATCTCCTTTAGTTCCTTTTCTTTTGGCATGCTTTTTTTGGGTGATTTGGAATTATGGTTTTCATTTTGGGTTTAACAATGTTCTTTCAAAGGAAAATGGTAACTTGTGATAAAACCTTAAGACTGCATAGCACATGTTTGATAAAATGCTTAAGAGAAAAATATTATCATATGGATTTAGTTCGATAGTGAAAATCGTATGTTGTGTTTCCTTTACCTCCTGCCCTACAAACAAATAACAATTAACAGGATTAAAAATATACATGTAAACTGCCATGGATTGTAAATATGAATTATAACAAGAGTACCCTTGTAAATTAACTCTTCCTTACTTGGTTAGAAGCTAAACCTTGCTGCAACTTTTGCAATGAATAAATGCCCAGGTCAGTTTCATAAGAATTCTAAACCAAGAATGCATCCCAAAGAGTTAAATCTATGAGCATATTATCAACACTCTGATTGCTATTGCCACAGTATGCAGCTAAATCAATTAGCACATAAAAGTCATCTTTTGAAGTTTTCTTTTTAATTCACATTTGGGCCTACATGTTTACATTGAGTTTTTGTTTTTTAATCAGCGATAGATGATTTTTTAAATCAAACTTAAACGTGTGTACTTCAATCTTTTATGTAAAAATTAATTTTACTATAATATGTTGTAAATGTTAATATTCTTCAATATGTTGTTCATGCTTTTATACATGGACAAAATGATGGTTACTATACGGAAACTATGAACAAAGATTATTGCAAGGGTTGATATGTACTTGTTTTGGTAATATTTTGATGGTAATTTATTATGTCTTTTAGACTTTTGAATGCACACAAAGTAGTGGCCATAATGTTATATCTGATTAGTTCTTGGATGTGGTGGTTTTTTTCGTGTTGTTTGCATTCGAGAGGTCTCTTGCCATAGGTTCTATTCAACGACTGCCACAGGTCGTCTGTCGGTTTCAAATTATGTTATCTATGATGCCTTTGTTTGCAGGTTATTACAATTTATTATTCTTCCCTTCAGACCCATATGAGTTATGATGTCCTTCATGTTTAGGTGACTTGAAGTCATTAAATCTCACCTGTAAGTAACTTAGCGGAGACAATTTGTTCCTTGTTATTCTTCTACTATTGTACTGACAAGAAGAAAACATACAAATTCTAAGTTTAAATATATATATTTTTCAACCAATCTATACTCTTTCATACAAGATATTGTGTAAGAAAATTAATGACATTTTTGTTATTATTAGATAGTGGTTAAGACAAATGATGGAACTTGAAGCATCTGAAGACCCGTACAATGCTCTCCATTTCAAAAATATTTAGTGTTTACAATTTGTGCACCAACTTGTTTTTAAGTAAGAAAGTCACGTATATGTTTTAAGGCTAATAAATTTTTACACGATATGTAGATCCAAACAGAACACAAGCTAGGTCAATATGCATTTAAGTACAAAACTTATCTTCATTTAGAGCAAATTCCAACAATTTGTAGATTGTCTGTTATTTGAATTGGTGTTGTAAAATACTTTTCGAATTGTTCTTCCAAAAACACATGTTTGTGCTTTGAGAATTAATATAAAACGTCGTATGCACAGCCTAAAGAATTAACTAGTGATTACATAATTTTATCTTGTATATCTATATCTTCATAAGAAGATTACTATATCCTAGCTTAAAAGTTAAACCAAAATCTCAATCTATAAAAGGTTGTTAGCTTAAAAGTTAAACCAAAATCTCAATGGGAAACTGTAAATCGAGAAAATTACTATATCCTAACGTTGCACTATAGAACAATAAATATCGATACAAAATAACCCAAAAGATATAAAAAACATTTAAAACATAATTGGTTTGAGATAAACCCTAAAAATCATATTTATATTAATATATGAAATTATAAACTAGAAATCCAGAAATTGAGTTGTAGCTTGTAAGACGTAAGTTGTACCTGTTCCAGATTGGAAGATTCCAAAGTCACAATTTCATAATTAAACATCATAATTTACCAATTAGCAAATTCAAAATAGCATCATAGTACATTCGATATTGAAATAAAAAAATTTCATTCTTTCGTATAGGGATGAGTATGGGTAATGAAAATAGCGAACCATAGTGGTACCAAATTAGAGAATTCGGTCCCGTACTTGGTATTTAAAACATTGCTAAATCGGTATTTGGTAATTGAGACTAGTACTGAATCAATCAGCTAGGTAAAATAGATATTCAATACCGATACCATATATAAATACTATGTATTGTATTCGATAAAATAAGTATCGTCACATTCTATCATATTGTTATTTCAATATCACATTGTCTATCATAACGTACATACTTTTCCACCCTCATAGTCTCATTATCATCACACTAGAATCTGAGTACTTTAATTTATTAGAAACTTATTTAATTTTAGAATTACATAAAGTAGGTTTTTATTTAGAAGCTTCTAAGAGATTTAATTAATTTATTTTTTAATTAAGATAAAAGATTAAACTCAGATGTTTAAATATAACTTTTTTAAAACAACATTTTGATTGTTTATAACAAAAACTACAGCTCTAAAAAGCTTTCGTCAATTTACTTATAAAAGAAATTGTAAAACATTAGGACCACTATTTAAATAGATATAAATGACAAAAACGAGATATATATGACATTACACACTACAAGGTATGGAACTTCTTAATGTGAGATTGCTATTAAACAAATAAAAGTGTGGTAGCACAATCCCTAATAATTATAGCATTATATATTAGCGTAGATTGGTGTTCCTATTTGTCTTACTTGTGAACTCCATATTCTACTATTTTAGTGACTAGGGTTTGCTCTCGTGTTCCACTTTTCCTTTACACACATTGTGGCCTCTCTCTCCCCCAGTCCCCCTCCTTCCCACCCACTCACCCTCCCTCCAATCTCAATCTCAATCTCTCTCTCTCTCTCTCTCTCTCTCTCTCTATATATATATATATAATATATATTAATTGAATCAATAAAGAACCATGTGTTAAACAAAAAATCTATAGAACCAATCTGGACCATTGGATCATCAAAATCAATAGATGAGATTGAACGATGGCAAAACTGTAATTATCATGTATTAATTTATGAAGAAAAAGGCAAACATGAAAAATCCCCCCCCCAACACCCACGATTTTTTTTTTAAAAAATCTCAAAAACTTTAAATTCTCATAACTTTTTAAATTTTGTGAATTTAAACAAAAAAACTATATCAATCTTCTTGTTTTTTTAATCCTCTTTCAAACAATATCACTCTTCCCATATTTTCTAAATTTTTTTTTAAAATGAAATTTTTATTTGTATTTTGGCAACATGTGTTTCTGCGTACATATTTTGCATTTTTGTTTTGAATGTATAATTTTGCATTTTATGTGTAAGCGGGTCCTATACATACTAGATCAAAAATCTTAAAAAGCACTACAACCGCTTATATAATCGGTCATTTATAACTCCTTCAAATTGGAATTCCTTGATATATATATATATATATATATATATATATATATATATGGTTGTAGTGATGGAGCTTCTTAGAATGACATGCTGAAAGGCTAAATTTGGGGCTCACATATAAAAGCATTGAGGAGCCAAAGGATCTCCTGATGTCCATTAATTTAATGTCGGCAGCACCAATTAACAAGCTAGCTTGAAGAGATCGAGCAATTCAATTAAGGGAATTCAAGATCACTTGTTGAAACGATCGAGGGGATCAAGTTCATTTCATTTTGTTCACTTTAATTAGCATCAAGCTTTTGTTTTTGTGATTTTCAGAATAAAAATGGTGATCGAGTAATATAGTTCTTCAATTCCCCTCTAGAAGTTAATTGACTAGTAGCTGCTATTGTCGATCTTCTGATGCATGCATGATATTTGCTTAATTGATCTCTATATATCTATTGTTATCTATTGATACATGTTGGATTTGCATTTTGCATTGTCATAATTTTTGCACTTTGGAAGCATCTAGACGACTTGCATGTTTATATTTTGTTTTTTTCGTTTTTTGCATTCTGCATTTACGTTCTACGGATTTTGCATTTTTTGGTTTGAATGTATAATTTTGCATTTTGGGCTGCATTTTTCATTGAATCATTTTTTTGTTTGCATTTTGCATTTCATAATTTTGCATTTTGGAAGCATCTGGATACCTGCATGATCATATTTTGCATTTTTCGATTTTTTGCATTTTGCATTTATAATGAACCCAGCTCAAAATGCAAACTTTGCATTAAAAAAAAGGCTTCAGAAATATATCAAGCACGGTCTTGTTTGAAAGAGGACGAAAAACTGAATCTAACGGTATAATTTTTTGTTAAAATTCATAAAAACGAACGAGTTATGATCATTTAAAGTAAATGGGGTTTTTTTTATTTAAATGTGCATGTCCCTGGATTCAAATGAAGAAGCGTCAGTTTTTTCTTTTTTTTTAATTTTCCATTTTTGCCCCTAAACAATGTGTCACTTGTCATCACCAGATGAGTTCTTTAGGTTCTATATTTAAGGGATGTTCTTTATATAACCTTACCATATATATATATATATATATATATATAGGAGGGTTATTCGAGAACCATTATTAACGCGAGAACCAATCTCAGCCGTCCTTGAATATGGAAAGTTCATGGATGTAGAGCGTGGAAGGATAGAGTGTGGCAGGGTACATATGAGGAATTCATGGGTGGGCAATGACATTGAAGTAGGGGGAATTGGACGGCTCAGATTGGTTATCGTGGTTTTCGCACTAACAATGGTTTTCAAATGAACTTCTTCATATATATATATATAGACACACACACACACAGTTATATATGTGTTACCTCTCACATAGCTCATTTAGGCCAAATTATGTGTTTTTGTTGTTGTCATTGTGATATATATAGGAAATGTTTTATTTGAAAACCATTATTATTGTGAGTACCATGATAACTACTACCGAGTCATTATTAAAATAAATCAATGGTCAATGAATGATGGCTCCTTAATGACATATTAACGAGCGTTATTTTGGAAAAATCAAGTCTCTCTTTTTTAGTGACGGTTTACTCGCACGCAATTTACGGTTGAATAAACATGTAAAAGACCATAATACCCCTATTAACAAGTCATTATTGAGCATTATGGTGGTTACAAATAGTACTCATGCTACTCGCAATAACAACAGTTCTCAAATAAACTTCTCTATATATAAACATCTATTAATGTTCATCAATGACTTATTAATAAGGGTATTTTGGTCATTTCTATATTAACACAACTGTATATTACGTTTAGTGGATAAGTCATTATTTAATGAGGCTTTTTTTTTTCAAATATACCTCTATTAATGAGTTATTAGTGAGCATTAGTGAGGGTCATTAGCATTATAAACATTGATTCCATTTAATAATGGCCATAAACTATTTCACCGTGTTCTTGCAATAAGAAATGAACCTTCTCATATACATATACTGTGATGTTCAATGAGAATGAAAAACATTTCTCATTTGAATTCTCCCGTATTAACATTAGATTTGTCGTCGCAATTCATGGTCTAGTAATGAATAAAATGAATGGACAAATGCACATCATCCGATTAAATCAAATTAAAGGCCAAAATTAAGTCTCATTCTCACCTAAATACTCATTCTCTATATATGATCAATATATAATCACCCTGTATATATAGAACCTAGAGAACCAAAATTAATCATTGGATGAACTTAATCAAATGTTAATATTAATTGATGGCACTTTTATAATTATTATACATGTTTATCAATTATAATATATAAAGATGGGCAAAAATGAAAAAGAACTTATTTTATCTCTCAAAATATTACCCCTCAAAACTTTACTTTACCATAACTATTTAAGTTTTGAGAATTTAAACAAAAAACATTATAACAATCTACTAGTTTTTTAAATCCTTTTTAAATAAAGAGCACTTTTCCTAATTTTCTGAAATTTTAATTTTTTGAAAATGAAACTCATATGAAAATGATAACGAAAATGCAACCTAAATGAAGTTCAATATGCATTTTGAGTTGACGATTTCATCTTATATTTGTTACATCAAACGAAAATGCAACCCGTAAATGATAACAAAAATGCAACTTAGATGAAAATGATGACCAAAATACAACTCGGATGAAATTGATAACCAAAAATTGCAAGTTAAATAAGATTATAACCAAAATGTAACTCAAATGAAAATGATAACTAAAATGCTATATCTTTTTCATCTGAGGTACTAGCATTTTTGTTGTGAAAAATTGTTGTTTGTATTTTAGATTACAGTTTTTATGTGAAATTGTTGTTGATTGAATTTTAGATTGTTGTTGCTTGCATTTTTTTATATGAACATAGTTGTTATTTGCATTTTAGATTATTGTTGCTTGCATTTTTATGTCAAAATCTTGTTGTTTGCGTTTTAGATTGTTGTTGCTTGCATATTAGATTGTTATTGCTTGCATTTTAGATTGTTGTTACTTTGCATATTTTATGTGAATATCCTTGTATACTTGTTGTTGGTGCATACATGGTCATACATTTAAAAGTGTACTTCTCGTTTTGATGATGATAAAAATATACACATGTGATACTATTGCTTATCAAAATTATTCATATGTTCATATCTATATTCTTAAAGAAAATTAACAAGCCTCAAATTGATGATCAAGTGAAGTACAAACAAGTAAAAGAATTTAACTCAACAAGATATGAAGAAAATAAGTTTTGAAAAAAGCGTAAAGTGTTCACGGTCGATCCCACGGTCGACCGTGTATCAACCGTCACTGCACAGCTCACTATTCTTAAACATTGTTCCTCTTGAAGTCAGCCGAACTCGTACCCGACAGCCGGTGGCGAAGAAAACTACAAACAAGAGTTCGGAAAATATGAGCTTACAAGAATAATTAATTAAAGAAGTTTAAGTTTTTACAAAATAATTTTTATAAAAACTTTTATAAAAAAAATTCAAATATTTTTTATATAAATCACAAGCTTGGTTGAAAAAGTATAAGACTTCTTATTTTGGCAAATACCAAACATGATCTTCCATTGAAATAACACAACACCACTTATAGGAAAATGAATCTCCCAAAGAAGCAAACTTCCAACATGTTTTATGCATTTGGCTTCTAAACTTCCTATTTGGTGTTTAAATTCAAATATAAGAGGTATGGCACCAACCCAACCTTTCTAAGACTCATTTTCAGTGCATTTTAATGGTAAAAATGGGTTGTG
This sequence comes from Pulicaria dysenterica, assembly GCA_947179395.2. Lineage (NCBI taxonomy): Eukaryota > Viridiplantae > Streptophyta > Magnoliopsida > Asterales > Asteraceae > Pulicaria > Pulicaria dysenterica. The sequence goes on along the minus strand of OX359290.1, from coordinate 104,115,710 downwards.
TGTGATTTTGGTAAAATGCCAACGTCTTTATTTGCAAGGCTCAAAAAAGTTCCAGAATGCTGACGGAAGATGCCACGGTCGACCGTGGATCGACCGTGGGCAGTCTGGATACTTTTTGAACTTTCACCTTTTTCCTTATTTAAACCAACTCAAGTCTTGTGATTTCACCAAGCTCTTGCAATCTGAAATATGTTCATATATTTTGTAATAGTGTAAGGATCAACTCTAGCCTTTCAAATTAGAGTGAAGTAAGGATTATCTCTAGCCTTTAGAATTAGAGAGAAGTAAGGATCAACTCTAGCCTTTCAAATTAGAGTGAAGTGAGGATCAACTCTAGCCTATAGAATTAGAGTGAAGCAAGGTTATCTTTACCTTACTTGCAAGTTTGAAGTGTTAATTCTTGCAAGTGAAAAAGAGAAGTGTAAAAAGTTTATCTCTACCTTCAAAGAGAGAAGCTAGTGGAACAAACTCTTGGTGGGTGAGGCCAAGGAGTGGATGTAGTGCAAGTTTGTTAACACTTGCATGAACCACTATAAATCTCTTGTCTACTAATTGGTGATATCTCTCTACCCTTACTCTCTTTATTTCAAGTATATATATTTGTTGTGTTATAAACTTCAAGAAAAATATTTTTAACACAACTTACAAACTTTATAAGTGTAAAAATTTGTAAACTAAGTTAAAGAACCTATTCACCCCCCTCTAGGTTCCAACACTTGAGTTTCTTATAGATTTTTTTAAATGCATATGGATAAATATAGTGTAGATGTTGGTGAAATTCATTTTAATTATTGTCTCATCTATTTCTTTACTAGATATGTTTTTTTTCATTTTTGAAGCATTTGTATATTCGTCAAACAATTTGCATTTCGAGACCATCTGTATTTTCAAAAAAAATGTTTCAGATATATATTAAGTTTAGTCTTGAATTAAAAAATACGAAAAACTGAATCGATTAGTATAATTCTTTTGTAAAAATTCATAAATATAATGAAAATATGGTTATTTAAAGATTTGATAAGTATTAAAAAAATGTCTCACGGGGTTTTTATTAAGGCATATGAGTTTTTAACTTTTTATGTCTTTTCACATTTTACCTTTTTCAAAATTATTACATGTCATCATGACAAAGGTTATATGGGCTTTACAGTTAAATATGAATATATATATATATATATATATATATATATATATTTGAGAACTATTCTTAATACGAGAACCGCAAAAACTAATCTGAGCCGTTTAATTCCCTCTTCTTTATTGTCATTGTCCACCCATGAATTTCTTACATGCACCCTGCCACACTCTATCTCTCCACGCTCTTCATCCATGAACTTCCCATATCCAAGGAATGGTTGAGATTGATTCTCGCACTAACGGTTCTCGCATTAACCCTCCTATATATATATATATATATATATATATATATATAGGGAAGGTTATTGTGAGAATATATATCTAGATGAGAATGAGAGTATTAATCTTAGTCATCAAGTAGATCTTGATCTATTAGATCTAACAGTTGCAATTCACGCGTTACAAATTATGACTGTCGTAATTTATGGTAAGACAATGAATAAAAGGAAGGGCTAAATATAGACTGTCCGATCAAATCTAAGAAAGGGCAAAAAAAGGATACATTATGGAGCTTTAACATAAAATTAATAATATCTTTGATCCTTTATATATATAGACCGGAATTTTATAGATATATGATTGAATTACATAAATAGTGAGCTGTTGTTTAGAAGGGGTTTTAGGCAATATATATATATATATATATATATATATATATATATATATATATATATATATATATATATAATGTATAAATATAGAACCATTATTTAAACATAGAACCATAGAACCAATCTGGACCATTGGATCATCAAAATCAATGGTTGAGATTAAGGATGACATAATTGTAATTATCTCCCAACAAACCCACATTTTTAATAAAAAAATACCCCCCAAAACTTTAAATTGTCATAACTTTTTAAGTTTTGTGAATTTAAAAAAAAAACTATACCAATATTTTAGTTTTCTAATCCTCTTTCAATCAAGACCACTCTTGCCATATTTTTCAAAAAAAATTATGAAAATGCAAATTTTGTTTTGCATTTTGGGTTGCATTTTCAGTTAGTTCTTGTTTGCAAATTTGCATTTGTTAAAATTCTTAAAAACGAATGAGTTATGATCATTTAAAGATTGAGGGGTTTTTTTTTTAAAGTTTGTTGGAAGGGAGGGGGAGGCCACGTGTCATCACCTAAAGTGGTTCTTTAGGTTCTATGTTTAAGTAAGGTTCTATATGTAACATTACCCTATATATATATATATATATATATATATATATATATATATAGGGGAGGGTTCATGCGAGAACCGTTAGTGCGAGAACCGCGAGAACCAATCTCGGCCGTTCCTTGGATATGGGAAGTATCATAGATGGAGAGCGTGGAGGGATAGGGTGTGGCAGGGTGCATGTGAAGAATTCATTGGTGGACAATGACATTGAAGGAGGGGGATTTGGACGGCTTAGATTGGTTCTCGCGCTTCTCGCGCTAACAACGGTTATCGCATGAACTTTTGTTTATATATATATATATAGACAAAAGTTCATGCGAGAACCGTTGTTAGCGCGAGAACCGCGAGAACCAATCTAAGCCGTCCGATTCCCCCCTCCTTCAATGTCATTGCTCACCCATGAATTCCTCACATGCACCCTGCCACACACTATCCTTCCACGCTCTCCATCCATGATACTTCCCATATCCAAGGAACGGCTGAGATTGGTTCTCGCGGTTCTCGCACTAACAACGGTTCTCGCATGAACCATCCCCTATATATATATATATATATATATATATATATATATATATATATATATATATATATATATATATATATAAGTTCGAAAATACGAGTTTAATAAAGCTCATTAGTTTAGCTCAAATATCATAATAAAATCCTAAATACCTGAGATACTTGAACTTTTGTCTTGTTCTTAATCTTGACATATTGTAACAATGCAGTTGCAAGTGGTCAAGATGAGATTTAGGACAAGTATGTTGGGCCTCAATTATCTAAGCTAAAGAATCGCGTGGCTCATATAAATTTAGTTTGTTCAGTCAGTAAAGATCATCAACAGAGAAAAGCTTGTCACTAGTACTAGGAGATTGTATAATGAATTAAGATCACTTATAAACAAGATATCATATACCATAAAAGGATACAAACCTAACTATAGATGTGATGTTATGTTAAATTACCAAAGACCCTTAAAAATATTATGGTAGATTGCTTATTCACTTTGTGAATTGATATATAGTATAGGTAATCATTTGATCAACTGTACATAAATTCATGTTTGAACGGTTGATTAACAAATTAAATATTTTTATCAAAGATTTTTCGACCTAGCGGTATCAAAATATAATTAATATGTTTCTCCCTTAAATTGTAAGTTGAGGAACATAATTCTATGTTGTAATTTGATATATAATACATAATTATGTCTCAACGGTTCATTAACAAAGTAAATATTATTAACAGATGACCTCTAGTCTAGTGGTATCAAAATGTAATGAAGATGTTTCTCTCTTCATGTTGTAAAGAAAGAAACATGATTTTATGTTGTAATTTGATATGATTATACATTATTCTATGTTTGAACAGTTGAATAACAAAGTAAATATTGTTCGTAAAGTGTCTTTGACCTAACAGCATCAAAGTTTATGTTGTTAATGGTTCAAGTCTCGTCATAAATATACGTATGTATTAACGAGTGTGTTGTCGTCAAACATAAAATTTTATAATTATTATTATTATTATTTTATTTTTTTAATAAATGATATTGAGATTATATATAGTAAGTAAGCACCAATTAAGTTTGAGACAAAGATCCAAGAGACCATCATTGTTTGCGGCTCCTTGTTACAAGGATTAGTGCAATGCCAATCCATCTGTGGGTGCTGCTTCATCTATTGAACCCAGTCTTCGACATACATGTCGTCTGTCGGAATTTCCCAAAAAGATAAAAAGGTTTCTGGGACAATTTTATCTTATACTAAATTGTGTGTATATGCACACACACACACGCAAGAATAAAAACATGTGAAATCATAAGAGGATCTATAAAACTTATAAAATTTAAAACAGTGATTGAGAATTTAAAATAGAGTTGCGATATTTGTGAATAATGAGACAAGCCAAACAAAAATACAAGCTTTAAAAAAATTTAAAAAGTTAAATATTCAAAATAAAACAATAAAAGATTTTCAAGTTATAACAATAGGATTAAAACCCTATCTTAAATCTTAGGTCACGTTTGTTTCACCGTAATGTGAAAGAATGTAACTAATGAGATTGAAATCAGATTCCGTTGTATATTGCGTTTGGTAACATTATTTGGAAATAAATAAAAGTCTTTGAATTTTAATATTCCTTTTAGTAGAGGAATTTCATTTCATAACTAACATGAATTGAATCAAAATAGTGTTTATTCTTTTGTATTACGGTAAAACAAATAGGACCTTAGTTTCTCATGATCTCTCATATAGTTGTCATCATAGTACTTGTTGAACCTATTGGTATTTAATCGGAAGAATTACAATACATCACATTGTTTATTATATTTACTTATGTCAGTTGAATTAGAAAAATCAATTTAGAATTCGAATTAAATTAACATAAACACCGCGTTCTAAGTTTGTATCAAATGCAAGGAGTTGAATTATAAAATTTGATTCCAAAAGAAAATAATTCAAAATTCTTTATAGAAACAACTTAACGAAGGAATACGAAACAACTGAAAACAAAAACCATGTTCGAAAACTAAAAAATAAACATCGATCTGCTTCGTAATATTACTTTTACATAATTTTTTCCTTGATAGAACGGTTACCTACTGATACAGTGATATTAGATATAATTACTTGCATGGAAACTTTACTTTGTTGATCAACATTGATATATAAGATGATAGAAACACTAAGGTCCAGTTTGTTTTACCGTTTTTTTTTTTTGAACAGCAATAAAATCTCATTAATTATGAAAAAGAGTACACCCAAGATATATCCATTGTTTCACCGTAATGTGAAGGAATGTAATGTAATTGAAATCAAATTCCGTTGTATATTGCGTTTGGTAACATTATTTTGGAAGGAATTAAGTTCTTCGAAGTGTTAATATTACTTTAGGTAGATGAATGTCATTACGTAACTAAGAGGGATGGAATTAAAATAATTTCCATTCCTTTGTATTTCGGTGAAACAAACGGGACATAAGTTTTAGTATTAACTTGATGAATCTGCAAAAGAGAGGCATCATTCTCCTTTCTACATAATATAATTTTGTGGCGATAATGAAGAAATAGAAAAGTAATTGGGAAAAACTATTAAATTCTAAAGGCGATAAGTTCTAATGTTTTATGATGGTTGTGTTATTGTGTACTCCTAACTTATGGCTACTATGGATGATATGAAATGGAAAATATGCACCTGAAGCTCGAGTAACAAAAAATAAGTTAAGTGTACACTCCGCCCAGAGAACTCAATAATAACTTATAGTTAATATCAAATTTATACGAAGGTATGAATTGAAAGTTTATACTACTGCAACAGTAAAAAACTATACAAAACTTCTTTTAAAAATAGCTTTAATCTATAAAATTTTATAAAGTATTTACAATTTTCTCAATTAAAAATTTTAAGACTACTTTACATGTTTTTATATAAGCTAACATCTTACCCGCGCAATGTGGCGATGATAAATAATTTATATTCGATAACATGTCCGTTTTCGATAACGTAGAGTATGGTATTCACGTACTATGATGACATCGAATAATTTACACTCGCAGCCAAGTTTCTAAATAACGTAAGGTGTGGCGTGGCGGCGAGGTCAAGCCTCAAGTTTTAGGAGCCATGGCGAGTTATGGCGTTTTTTAAGGCGACACTTAAGGCGGAAATTTTATATATTTTTTATAAATATTTATATCCAATTTATCAATATTAATTTACAAATTACACAAAGTTGCACAAATTAGGAGCAACGTAACATATACAAATTACAAAATACAAATTTATAGAAGTTCAATACACGCGATCGCAAAGTGTATATAAAAAATAAAAAAAAATTTAAAAAAAATATTTTTTGCACGCCACGCTATAAAAAACTCGCCATTTGGCGCGTAAAGGCGCACTTTATGCCGCCTTGTCTTACACCACGCCTAACCCCGCCGCCAAGGACTGTTTCTTAACGTCGGAGTCGCGCCTCATGCCTTGGCGCCGCCATGGCGCGTTTTTTAGAACCCTGCTCGCAGCATGTCCATTTCTCTTACCCTTTTCTATTTTATTTATTTCTTTTTTATTTGTCAACTCTTTCATTTATTTTGAAAATAAATTTTGGAAAACAATAAAATAAGAGAAAAATATCTATTTATAAAATAAGATGATGAAAACATATCAATGATTTTGCAAATTGTGTTGATTTGAATGAGGAATTGTGTAGGTATGAGATGGTGACTTGGTTGGTGTGTTTAAAAAATGTTAGGGTAGTGGTACTTTCTATAAGACTTAGGGGGTGTTTGTTTCATTTTTTTTGGGGGATTTGGGAGGAATGAGAATTCAAATCCCATGGAATGAGATGTTTGGTTTGGCAAAAGAGGGTGAGATTTTAATTCCCAGAAATTTATGAAATCCTATGCATGAGGGATTTCCAAATCCTCCCACCCCCCCTAGTATTCTGAAATCCACAGATGAGAGATTTTCTCCGGCGACCATCCGGCGTATTTTCCGGCGAACCTTGGTCAACAAAAAATCACTGCCGCCGTCACCCCTTCGCCGCCGCGTCACCCCTTTGTCTCCGCCGTCCTCCCGTCGCCTACCGTCGTTCCAGATTTGTTCATCCCGCCGCTTCATCCCGTTCCAGATCGTTCCAGATCTATCTCCGCCGTCCTCCCGTCGCCTACCGTCCTTCGCAGATCTGAAACCCTAGCCGCCGCTTCATCCCCTTCGCAGATCTGTTCTCGCAACGGCGACGCAGATCTGTTCTTCGTTTTCTTTCATCCCCTTCGTCGTTTTCCTTCGCTGAAACCCTACCTTCGCAAACCTACCGTTCGTCGTCCCCGTCGCAGAAACCCTAGCTTCGCCGAGAAGGGACGGCGGTGAGGTGGTGGCTTAGTGGTGGCTGACGTTCGCAGAGAAGGACGGCGGTGAGGTGTTGTCTGGCATTCGCAGAGAAGGGCGGCGGTGAGGTTGTGGCCGGCGGTTTGATGGTAGTTATGTGGGTGTCTTGGACGAGGTGAACCAAACAAGGGGGTGAGATTTTAAATCCCACCAAATGAATTCCTCCCAAATGCAAATCCCCCCTATGAATCCCAATCCTCCCAAAATCAAAGAATGAACCAAACACCCCCTTAAAGTAAAGTAATGTTAAATATATGATGATAAATTAAACTTTTTATTTTACTTATATGAGTGTTTATACTTACTGGTTGGTTTATGTGTTCTAGTTGTACGAATTTTCTAATACTCAAATTAAAATATTTGTTATATGAAAGAATATTTAAAATAATATTTCTATGAACGTTTTTTATTTAATTTTTAATTTATTTAATATCTTATAGGTTGAAATCTAATCTTATATTGACTTGACATTTTTAAACATTGTTTCTTATAAAAAGTTTAGTTATTAAAATGATTTTAAGAATATAATTAAATCCATTCAATAGTTTTCATTTAGGTTAAATGAGGGTAAGTTAGTAATTTCAAATTACTTAAACTTTAAGAGATATTTGTATGAGAGAGAGTGTTAAATGTTTTATATATTAATATAGATACAAATTTTATATCAAGATAGCCCAATTAATTATTTCCTTAATTACTTTGACTACATATGGTAATTACTTTTAACATCTCATTAAACATGAGAACAATTAGGTAATCTAATTTTGATTAAATCTCTCACATCAACAAAATTTTTAAAACTAGAATTATTTTCTCTCAAACTATTTTATAACCTTTTCCTATATAATTGTTTTCCAAAAAAAAAATTGATCAATAAAAGAGATATATTATGGGAAAAGGAGAAATCACAATTATAAAAAGGTGAAAAAACGGATATGTTATTGATCTGGAAATATTACTAACATTGTATTTCGTGAATATCATACTTCTACATTTTTGAAATCGAATATATTATTGAACACACACCATTTATCACTGTCATATTACGTTGATACATTAATGCTAGTATTATAAAAGTTAGGATGAATTCATCTTTACAAAGATTGATATAACAGAAAAAAAAAGTATAAATTCCTTCATTTAACTTTTTAACTAGTTTTTAAAAGGATATAAAAAAAATTACGAAAACCATCAACCTTCATACCATCTTATCTAATAGACTAATAAATCTTATTATTTTTTATGGCAAATCTTACATTCAGTCGTATCACCAAACAATCAAACATATAGAGATATACTAGTTTTCTATGATTATAAATGATATTGACTTTTTATAATAAGGATTTGCTCGTTAAATATCTAAAAAATTGTTAAAATATTGTTAAAAAGTGTGACATTCAATAATAACATATCTCCCAAAATGACGATTGGGTTACCATGTTGAATGTAGAATATAGTAAAGCATTTAGTTTTTAGCTTTCCTGTTTTGGTTTTGTTTTAAGCTTTGAACGTTGTAATGGGTTTCTGGGCTCAGTTCTTTGCTGGGCTTGTTTTCTTTTTCATATATTTATGTTGTTCGAGAGGCGTGTAATGATAATGTCGAAGTTTTCTTCTCGTTTAACTTTTATTGTCTTTCAAAAAAAATAGTTTTCTTTGGCAGTTCGTTTTTTTTTTTTTTTGAACGGCAAAAGGACGACAAGCAACATGCTTCGGCTCGGCCATCACATGCACTTGCACGACCAGAACTATATTAAAAACGCTAGCCAGGGACTAGCCCAAAGAAGAGTACAAAGCAAAAAAAAACAGGAAAGGAACAAACCAAACCAGCCTGAAAGAACCAAAGCAGCCCCCTATCACCCTTTGCTATGCAATACAAGAATAAGGTGAAATAATCCAGCAGCTCCAATCTAATGTTGCGATTTCCTTACCTATTCTATGTTTGAACTAGAAGAACGAGTAAGCTTGTATCTGATTGAAAACCAATACCTCATTTCCTTTGCTTTTCGAGAAGACAATGTCGTTCCGGTGCTTCCACAACAACCATAGGTATACGTATATTGTTGTCGTAAACACCTTCATTGTTTTGGAATCAAAGTCGGATAATGAGCCCCAGTTGAGTAAGTTTGCTAATCCTTCAATCACCTGAGTGTTCGTACCCCACCAGACGCCTATCATGCCTAATATCTTCCTACTGAAACTGCATCGCGCGAATAAATGGTCTTCCGTTTCATCAACATCTCCACATAGGGGGCATAAGCTAGATAGTAGTATCATGCCTCGTTTCTGGAGGTTACTTTTTGAAGGCAGACGATTTAAAACAGCCCTCCATGCATGTATATTGACCTTGAACGGTATCCAGTTACACCAAAAAAAATCAAACCGTGATTAATCTACCGAACACAAAAATTTATAAATTAAAACACAACTTATGTTTATTACGAATCTGCACCCGCAATCATAATAATTACATTGCACACCTCATATCGTTATGATATAATCCATCTGATAGAACTACTTATTTAATTATTAGATAAACATGCTTACTATTAATTTTATGAGCAATTAATGAAATAGTTAGTGACATCCCAAGAATTGTGATGCGTTGTGTTATAAATACTAAATGGTTGTTTGGTTCCAATAATTTTTAAGTAATGAGAATCTATGAAAGAATTGGAATTTGAATTTAATTCCTTCTATTGTGTTTGGGTAGTGATATTTCCACTACCATATTTAATTCATCCACTACACTTTCTTGTCAATTTACTTTAATACCCCTTAATATATTTTAACATTCTCATCCCTTAGCCCTCATAATTATTTTTGAAAAAATAAAAAAACTAATTACCTTAATTATCGGCTACCCAACGGCAGCCTACCAACTTTAATCTTATTTGAATATTAGACTAATTACTCCTCATCTTTTACATGGCAACCCAGACGACCCCTACCCCCATGTCTCCATTTTTGCTCCCTCCCGTCCTCCGCCAAATGTTAGTCGGTTTTTGTTTGCCACCTTTCCGGCAAGTGAACTCAGGTTTGCCTCCTTCATTTGCAACTCCCGAACTCCGGCGATAGCCCGTATCTATTTCTGGTCCATCTGCAACTCAAGCTCGCCTCTTCATCTGCAACTCCGGCGATAACCCGTACCCGTTTCTGGTTCATCTCCTCCGTAGCCACTCCGACTTCCGTCGTCACTTAGACCTCCGTCGCCACTCCGACAACCGCCCCCGCTGCCGTAATGATGGCCTTTACTTGTTTGCATGATTTTGTTGAGATTATCTATTATTTGTTAATCTATTATCCAGTAGAATTTGAGTCTTGCTATTATCTGTTGCATAATAATAGGTTTAGAATTTTAGTCAACAACATCCGATTGCCTTTAATGTTGCATGCATAATGATAGGCTTAAACTTTAATCTTGATATTATCCAGTTGCATGCATAATTGTTATTGATTACACTGTTTGTTAATTTAATAGAAAACAACTAAATCATGTAAAAAAGCTTGAAGTCATAAGAATCATCTTGATTAGTATCTTGTTATTAGTTGTTCTTTTAAATTTTAATTTTTTATTTCATATATTTGTTTCATGTTAAATTAATTGAAAAGATGGGCACAATGGATACATCAAGTCCTATGATGCAAAATGAAGAACTCTATCTAGCTATTCCAAATTTGAATCATGTGATGAATTATTAAAGTGTGTACGGGATTTTTATTCTAATAAAGGATATGGGTTATCTGTTAGAGATTCAAGAAAAGACAAATTTATCATTTTGTAATGTGATCGAGGTGGTTCATATCGAGATAGATTGTGCACCGGAGATAAAAGAAAGAGGAACACTAGATCTCGCTTGATCAATTGCCCCTTCCGAATTGTTGGTAAGAAAGGAACCGATGGTATTTGGGTACTTGAGGCAAAAATATTGACTCACAACCATGAGCCATCTACTGATATTTTCGGGCATCCATCATTTCGTCGATTAGCACTGGATGATGTGCAAAGTGTAAAAAACATAACTCTTTCTGGCATACCCCCAAGACAAATTATTTCTTCTTTGCGTCAAAGAAACCAAAACCTTCCTGCAGTCTCTCGAACTATATACAACCTAAAGGCAAAAATCCGCAAAGAAAACTTGAAAAATCAATCAAATGAATTGAAGTTGTATTTGTTTGAATATTTTTATTGAACAAAATATCAATTAGATGCATTAGTTTCTTTTAATATGATTTGTTTTATTTAAATAGTAAAATATATAATACATTATCTAATTGATGTACCTATAGGATTTCTTAAAAAAATAAAGTTGATTACGTAAAGAAATGGTTCAAATTTTAAAAATTAATTTAGTGCATTTAGAGAAATTTCGATTTAAGTAGATTAAAAAAACTAAAAAATAATAGATGACTTTAAAATAAAAGTGAGGTAATATTTATTATATTAGTCCACGTAAATATTTCAATATTAAAATAAAAATAAAAGTGGGGTAGTATGTCGTTTGGGTAGCCGACAATTAAGGTAATTAGTATTTTTATTTTTTCAAAAATAATTATTAGGGCCAAGGAATTAGAATGTTAAAATATATTAAGGGGTATTAAAGTAAATTGATAAGGAGATGTAGTGGATGAATTAAAGATGGTAGTGGAAATATCACTACCCATTGTGTTTGGTTGTGTAATTCGGAACCAAATAATACCATTTTGGGGTGTTGTATCATGTTGATTGGATCGGGTTAATCGGTTTTGAGGTATCATTATTATACCCGGTAACCGAACCAAATAATATGATTATAACTCCAGCATCCCGAACAACCCATTAAATCGAATAAGCCTACCTCAATAACCCGAGCTAGAATTAAATCACTCGATCTGGTTATTCTGGTTTAGTTGCAACCTGGTCATGTAAACCCAAATCTAATTGATCCAAACGTGAAGCTTGATAGGTTGAGTTTCGGGTGATATCAAGTATCAATGTTTCGAAAAATATCAATGAACCAAATAAAAGAAAGTTTTAGGTGATGTTTCTAAAAATAACCTCGTAGAATCTCGATTGTATCAAGTATCAATGTATTGAAGTAAATCACACAATGATTATAAACATAATGCAAAGGTAATTGAGAGAATACAACAAGAACATAGACAATATTTGAGTAATAAAATGCTTAATTGATTTACTGCAACATACAAATGTTATGTTACATATTCTACTTATACTTTTACAAAATATAAGTAGAGGAAAAACTTAAACTAAAATGATAAATAAACACAATTAAAATCTAACACCCTTCATTTTAACGAATCAAATGTAACACCCCAAAATGGGGCCTAGTTGTAAACTGTAGTACATTTAGCTTTAATTGTAGTACGTTGACTTTAACTGGTGTTTTGTTGTTAAATGTAGTGTATATGTTGCTAATTGGTGTTTTAATTGTGATTGGTGCTAATTGGTGTTAATGGGAGCTAACTGGTGTTAATTGTAGATTAAAAATGTGGTATTGTGAAAAGTGTCTTAAGTTGACCTAGTAGATAAATAGTTGAACAGTTTTGGATAATGATTCCAAAAAAAAATATCTCCGTTAGTTGAAACGGATAAATCTAAGTTGTGTTTTAAGTTGAATAGTAGAACGAAATACCCGCGTTGGGGTATTTGACCAACTTGGGTCGGTTTGAATCTTTTGACTTATCTTCTAGGTGTTAAAACACACACACTACATACACATACACTTATGTACGTACCAACATAGCCAAACATAAACCCTTGTTGATTTGAGAAGGAAATCAAGTAAAGAATCAAGGTTAGATTCGGATTAGAAGCTGGACTTGGGTGCTAAATCTGTTCTTGAGCCTCATCTTCATCATCCTAGTAAGTGTTCTTGAAGCTTAAACCTAGTTCTTGAGTTGTAGTGTTGAAAGGATTCATTTGGATGGATTCTATTGTGTTTTGTTGTGTTCTTTTGGTCATTTTATGTTAGAAAGTTTATATGTATGTCAGATAACATGTGTAAACACTTGAATATGAATTCAAGATGATTTTGTGTCAAAAATCGGGTGTATCGGCTGCTGTGCTCGAACAGAGCACGAAGCTACTGGAATTTTGGTTCCTACGGGCGTAGTAGTAAGGTGCTACGGCCGCAGGGGTTGGTTTTTGTTTCTGCGGTCGTAGGGAAAGGTAGCTACGGCCGTAGGGTCCTGTTTAAGAGAATTACCACCTACGGGTGATGAAACAAATTCTACGGGCGTAGGGTTTGGTTCCTACGGCCGTAGGTCATGTTTTTCTAGAAACAACCTCTACGGGCGTAGGTAATGTTTCCTATGGCCGTAGGGGGCTGTTAGAAGCCATGTTGAGCTTTTGTTCAGGCAATTGTTAGTACCGCTCGATGTAGGGTGTTTTAAGCCTAGTTAAGTGTCGTTGATTGGTGTCTAAGCCTGAACCTAATGTGTTAGGTGTATCTAAGAGGTCGGAAGACGCAAGTGGTGTATCTGCATAACACGGATTCCAGGTGAGTACCGGTTTCCCATGAGTCTCAGTAGGTAAGCTGTCTGTTGTAAATGATGACATGTAATTGGTGTATGATACATGAAAGAATGTTATGATAGAAACATACAGTGTGTTTATGATAGAGATATACAGTATGCTAAGAAAGAGTCGTACTTGCATGTTGTCTATATGTATGAAAAGTACACTTGTAATAGAAACCATGCGGTAATTGTATGCTATGATAGAATTGAATTAATATGTTGTTTATCAATATGAAAGATGTTAACTGGTGTGATTATATGCGCGCATGAAAGATACGTGTATTTGTTATTGTGTCCGGACACTAAACGATAGAACATGGAGGTCGGTCAGGTAGACGGGTGTTAATACCTGGTTGGGTTCTCGGGTAGACGGGTGTTAGTACCTGGGAACTAACGGTACTCAAGTAGTATACGCTTGGGTGATGGTCCTGCAGGCCGCCGTTCCTCTAAGGAGTAAGGTTCCTTGACAGATGGGAACCAACATGATAGACAGAGTGTACCAGGTGGACTGCTATTCGCTTTCCCACTGGTGCAATTGGTTGTAACTGATTTCCCGGCTAGGATTGTTGAGCGGGGCTCGCTACCCTGCAATATGCGACTCCTACGGGTATGATTGGTGCACCACGATGTGATAGGATAGCCTTGTGTGCTTTCCTGATTTTCGACTGCATGCTTATTGATACTTATGTGTAATCTGTACTCACTAGCTAGTGTAGCTAACCGGTTCATGATTTATCCTTTTTACAAGTAATGATTAGGCAGCCTGGTGAGACGGGTGCTTGTGGGTAATTGTATTTAACTTTTCTGGAACACTCTGTTGTTATATTTACCTGTGATCTGATGGTCGGTCTATAGCATGGTAACACCGGTTTGTTTAGAGACTTGGCTTTTGATGTTTATATTTGCCAAGTCGGATAACAACATTTTATATTTTTATAACCAGTGTTTAGTTTCCGCTGCAAGCCATTGGTAAGTATACTTAAAAAGATTAAATTATTACTGATTTTAAGCTCGTGAAACCCGGTGTTACATCAAACGCCTTAACTAAACTTTAAAAAACAAGATAGAAATTTATCTGAACAATTTAATTTATATTCAAAAATTGTTATTCACATATAGGAACATCAAATATAAGGACAAACACTTAGAATTTATCATTTTAAAATCATTGAAGGTTTGAAACTTCTTTTTCATATATAAACTATCTTTATTTTATAAAATATCAGACCAATCTAATTATTTAATCAAACTTGGGTTCTCAATCCTGTAAATCTGTTTTTCACTTATTTGAAAGCAAAACAAAAATATAAGAAAAAGGTGTAGTTATATGTACGATACAAATTAAAAGTAACTAAAATAATTCTTCTTTCTTAAGTTTTACAAATCTATACATATGACTTACCGCTTTCACCTATTTTATAGTCAGCTAACACAATATTTTAGGTCAATTTGTGTGAATATACAACGAACTTTGTTTCGGTTATTATTATATACTAGCAGTGTACCCGCGCAATGCTGCGATGGTTAATAGTTTATATTTTGTAACATGTCGTTTTCAAGGATGTAACGTGTAATTCAGTGCCACGAAAAAAATTTCAGCAACATTTCCGTTTTTTCTTCAATTTTCCTTAAATTCGTATCAACTATTTTATTAATTTAGAAATAAATTCTAAAAAGTATCAAAAAAATTAAAAATATTTATAAAATGAGAGAGAAGTTAATAAGATTTTAAAAATGATATTGATGTGGGTGGATAATTGTGTTTCTGTAAGAGAGTTTGTTAGTGGGAGAATATATTTTAAATAAATAAAAAGTTAAAGTTTATTAGGAGAGAGAAATGGTTAAAAATTGAGTGGATGAGATTAAAAGGAGGGTGGAGATTAAAAGTTGACATAATTTTAAGAAGTTCTTAAAAGTTAAGAGGAGAGAGAGTGTTAAATGGTTTATATAGTAGTATAGATGTAGGGTGTTTTAAGCCTAGTTAAGTGTCGTTGATTGGTGTCTAAGCCTGAACCTAATGTGTTAGGTGTATCTAAGAGGTCGGAAGACGCAAGTGGTGTATCTGCATAACACGGATTCCAGGTGAGTACCGGTTTCCCATGAGTCTCAGTAGGTAAGCTGTCTGTTGTAAATGATGACATGTAATTGGTGTATGATACATGAAAGAATGTTATGATAGAAACATACAGTGTGTTTATGATAGAGATATACAGTATGCTAAGAAAGAGTCGTACTTGCATGTTGTCTATATGTATGAAAAGTACACTTGTAATAGAAACCATGCGGTAATTGTATGCTATGATAGAATTGAATTAATATGTTGTTTATCAATATGAAAGATGTTAACTGGTGTGATTATATGCGCGCATAAAAGATACGTGTATTTGTTATTGTGTCCGGACACTAAACGATAGAACATGGAGGTCGGTCAGGTAGACGGGTGTTAATACCTGGTTGGGTTCTCGGGTAGACGGGTGTTAGTACCTGGGAACTAACGGTACTCAAGTAGTATACGCTTGGGTGATGGTCCTGCAGGCCGCCGTTCCTCTAAGGAGTAAGGTTCCTTGACAGATGGGAACCAACATGATAGACAGAGTGTACCAGGTGGACTGCTATTCGCTTTCCCACTGGTGCAATTGGTTGTAACTGATTTCCCGGCTAGGATTGTTGAGCGGGGCTCGCTACCCTGCAATATGCGACTCCTACGGGTATGATTGGTGCACCACGATGTGATAGGATAGCCTTGTGTGCTTTCCTGATTTTCGACTGCATGCTTATTGATACTTATGTGTAATCTGTACTCACTAGCTAGTGTAGCTAACCGGTTCATGATTTATCCTTTTTACAAGTAATGATTAGGCAGCCTGGTGAGACGGGTGCTTGTGGGTAATTGTATTTAACTTTTCTGGAACACTCTGTTGTTATATTTACCTGTGATCTGATGGTCGGTCTATAGCATGGTAACACCGGTTTGTTTAGAGACTTGGCTTTTGATGTTTATATTTGCCAAGTCGGATAACAACATTTTATATTTTTATAACCAGTGTTTAGTTTCCGCTGCAAGCCATTGGTAAGTATACTTAAAAAGATTAAATTATTACTGATTTTAAGCTCGTGAAACCCGGTGTTACATCAAACGCCTTAACTAAACTTTAAAAAACAAGATAGAAATTTATCTGAACAATTTAATTTATATTCAAAAATTGTTATTCACATATAGGAACATCAAATATAAGGACAAACACTTAGAATTTATCATTTTAAAATCATTGAAGGTTTGAAACTTCTTTTTCATATATAAACTATCTTTATTTTATAAAATATCAGACCAATCTAATTATTTAATCAAACTTGGGTTCTCAATCCTGTAAATCTGTTTTTCACTTATTTGAAAGCAAAACAAAAATATAAGAAAAAGGTGTAGTTATATGTACGATACAAATTAAAAGTAACTAAAATAATTCTTCTTTCTTAAGTTTTACAAATCTATACATATGACTTACCGCTTTCACCTATTTTATAGTCAGCTAACACAATATTTTAGGTCAATTTGTGTGAATATACAACGAACTTTGTTTCGGTTATTATTATATACTAGCAGTGTACCCGCGCAATGCTGCGATGGTTAATAGTTTATATTTTGTAACATGTCGTTTTCAAGGATGTAACGTGTAATTCAGTGCCACGAAAAAAATTTCAGCAACATTTCCGTTTTTTCTTCAATTTTCCTTAAATTCGTATCAACTATTTTATTAATTTAGAAATAAATTCTAAAAAGTATCAAAAAAATTAAAAATATTTATAAAATGAGAGAGAAGTTAATAAGATTTTAAAAATGATATTGATGTGGGTGGATAATTGTGTTTCTGTAAGAGAGTTTGTTAGTGGGAGAATATATTTTAAATAAATAAAAAGTTAAAGTTTATTAGGAGAGAGAAATGGTTAAAAATTGAGTGGATGAGATTAAAAGGAGGGTGGAGATTAAAAGTTGACATAATTTTAAGAAGTTCTTAAAAGTTAAGAGGAGAGAGAGTGTTAAATGGTTTATATAGTAGTATAGATAATTAATTTTGAAATTTTAAAAAATAATACAATTAGTTTTTATAATTTTTTTATTGTATGCAAACAACTTTTTTATGTATTTTTTATTTTGTTACTATTGTATAAAATGAATTTTGTCATAACTTTCATAGTACAACAAGTTGCATACAATGTGAGGATTATGAAAATTGAATGTAATATTTTTAAGAAAATAAAGTTGATTGTATATAATGGTAACTAAGACAAAGTTCGTTGTATTTTTATACAAATTGCCCAATATTTTACGCTTCAATTTGAATATAATTAGTAAAATTTAAATTATTTATAATACCCTGGATTAGAGAAAATTTCATAAATACTCTTAAAAAGATATAAAGACTCTTGAGGTCGAAAATTCTACACATGCTTAAAATTTAGAATGATTCTGGGTTAGAAGTTAAAAGAATTTTAAATTACGTCTATATTCTTTAAAATATTTAATTACATTAATATCCTTTAAAAAGTTTAACCTTTTAAAATCATCACATAATAAACAATACTATCTCTAGTGTATTATGTAGGTAAGAATATTTTGGTAACTATATATCACTTATATCATTAGTTTAAATTAATTAATTTGTATTATTTAAAAAAAGAATAAACAAGTATTTTAAAATTCCTAACTGCAAATTGTCATGTCCCACGTATATGAAGTGAATATACTGATTTGTTCTAATTTTTTATTTGATATACGAAAGTTATCATGTTTACATTAGGAACGAAGCAAGTGTATATCAAAAAATGGTGAACCACAATCCACACTTGGTTATTATAAATTATAATATAATAGGCTGCAAGCCTGCAACACTGCATTATGGGCTAAAGCCCATTGATAGGAAAGATGTAGCCCATGTCTAAGTCCAATGAAGAGAAATAAGCCCAAGTAGCATTGTAGCAACTAGCAAGACAGCTAGACAGGTTACACTGTTACACTGCTACAGCATTTATACTTTTTATGAAAAAAAAAACACACACACACATATCACATATGTATACTCATAAACACACATATGATCTATAAGAGATGATTATTACATTATGTAATATAATTTTGATTTAACATGGTATTTCTTATAATACCATATTTTGTTCAATTAATGTTGATTTTAATTTATTTTCATCATAAGCATAATTCAGTTAGTTAAGTGGTTAAGCGCAAGTTATGTGAAATTCTGAAGTTATATTTAACTTTTTCGTGTCTTCCTTAGTGATATCATGTAATGAGCTATTTTAAGCTGCGTAAATTGCTTCGAAAGATAAAATATAAAAATTAATATTCAAATACGAATGTTTAAAATAAAATGAGAAAAATTTAAACAAATAGGATTTGAATTCTTATGCATTCACTTCTTTTAGTTTAGATTCAAATCAATTAAAGTGCTATATTGTTTGTATTACGTCCGACATAACGTCTAATTTTATTAATCTTTCGAGTTGAAAAAAAAAGAATTTTAAAAATGAAGAAAAAGAAATTTATAATAGAAATATTCTTTTTTTTATAACTAAAAACAAGAAAAATTGATCTTTAAATTGGTAAAGCAGAAAGATTGGATCAGATTTGATAGCGGGTCAAAACATATAACTTTCAAAAAAATATATATATATATATATATATATATATATATATATATATATATATATATATCTAGAATACACATTACTAAGGCCATCCGTATGATCTTCATTTTCCCTCTCTTTTACCCTAATGCCATATCAATGTTACATCACCTTTTCTTCCACTTTCTTTCTCGTACCCAAATACCTAACCCAAACTAACCCACTCTTCTTCCCACTATTTCCCACTCATGTTCGTTCGTTTAAACGACCATAAAATCTTGTTATGTTCGTTCGTTTATCAAACAAACAAACATAAACAAATTTTTCACCAAACGTTTTCATAACAATTTACAAACATTCGTTTCGTTTATAACCTACATGATAGTATAATCAACAATCAAGTCTAAAACAAATACTAGTACTACTATACTAATTAAGAAATCCAATCCGAACTCCTACCATTCTTCCACACACCTATATTCTAACTTAGACTAAGTAACAATATTGTCCCGACCCGTAACCCGTTTCAACCTTATTCCATTATCTAACTTTCCTACCAAAAAAGTAGCCGTTTCGTTCTGCAATTTCTATATATAGAAATTATTATGTGTTCATATTCTATGTCCATGTGGAATAACATCAATCATTCAAATAACCGAATCTCATGCTTAACGATTCATTCCTTAATTTCTCCTGCTTTATATCAATTCTATCCTCTTTATCACTCTAATAATATTACATTTATCAATCACTCTACTCTCACATAATTATATTATCATCAATCCTTTTTTTGCCTCTAAACATAACATACACTATGGCCAATATTCGTCAATTCACCATTTTCGCTCTCATCTTCTTTGCCATTCTCGCAATGGCATGTGCTGCACCTGATGGTCCGACTCCCTCGGACTCCGCCAAGGCACCCGGTGCTGCCGAAGGTGGTGATGCTAGCGGTGGTGCCAAGGGGGGTTCAGCCGAAGCTCCTGCAGCTGCAGCTGATGGTGGTGCCTCCCCGAGTGAAGGACCGGCGGCCAGTGACGCTTCAATCTTTAAGGTCACTGTCGCTGGTGCACTCATGAAGTTTGCCACCGCGACTTTGTTTTTCTTTTAAGTAGATATCGGGGACACTATATGATATCGTACGTGTAAGATGTTGCTTTGGATCACGTTGTTAGCAGGCTGGCTTTCGATCGCGTTGTGAGATAGCCCTGGCCGATTGATTGATAACGGAGATGAGATCTTGGTCATGTTGGCTTAGATCATTAATCTCTCGAGTATAAATAAATTTAACGCATAAATTAAAGAGTGTTGTTATACATGTACGCATTAAGCGCTTTGTGCAATTGTGCTAACTAATGAATAATTTATTGTTATATTCATAAATACTATACCATGTTATGATGTCAACTTATACATTTTTAATCTTACTTGGGTAATAGATTTCTATTACAGCCCAATAATATGTGATTTCTATATTTTATTTTTCGTGATATATATTCTTGGTAATTTCTTGATTAAAGTTTAACTTTTTAGTTTTACCTATTAGTAATGATGATATGATCTTGATAAATTTGTCCTGAACAATTGTTTGTAAGCTTCTCAACAAAAAAAAAAAAAAAAAAAAAATTTGTAACCTTATATGTACTTTAAAGATATTAATTTATAAGTGGTATTTCAAATCTACTCATTGAACTTAACATTTAAGATTCTTTATAAAGTGAAATTTTCAAGTTTTTTTTTTATATTACAAGGTTATATATATGAAAAATATATATATTTGACTGTTTGTTATTAGAAAGGTTTAAATGTTGGTTTAACGTCGTAAATATTCAAGTGTTGCGTCTTTTTGATTTTTAAACCTATGTATTTATAAAATAAAACGTTTAAATGTCAAGTTTCAAACCAAAAATAATAAAGTTAATTAAAGAGAACAAGAATAATAAAGGGTATATCATTATAAGAGGCATTGTAAATATTAAAATTTGTTAATAAAGATAATATGTAACTAAGAAAGTATTATAAATTTTAATTTAGTATAAAAGAAGTTATAAATTTCAATTTCATATAAAAGATTGTAAAGTGAAGCTTGTTATTTAAAAACGTTATCATAACATAACAAAAATCAAGACTATCAAATCAAGAATTTTTTAATAACAAATATAATTAATTTAGTGTTGTTATTTGGGAGAAATATTCAATATAGTCCATACTTAATTCATAGTCATGAGAGACTAATTTTAGCCTTTTGATCAACCTCATCAATGGCCGAGATTAAATTTTAAGAATTTGGGCGGAGTGACATTTTTTTAATTAACATGTGATGTTTTTACAATCACATGTGATTGTATACCGAATCACATGTGATTGAATATTAAAATTTCAGTATGTTTTTTATATATATGAGTTTATTGAACATTGATAAAAAAGTTATAAGTTAACTTTATTTGACAACTTCTCATATTCATATTATATTTTTCGATCAGTAATTTATCAAATTGACAAATTGTGGTAACCCATTTCCATCATATGTAACATGACCACTCTTTTATTTGTTCCTGGATATCATGAAGTATACAAAACATTCTTGTGGGAGAGGAAGAGAGAACTACAATTGAACTATAACACCATCTTATCCTCTAAGAAATTTACATCAAATTGAAAGAAATTTCATAAAAGAGGAGAGATAGAGAGGAAGAAGAGCAAATTCGATGGAGATACGAAGATGATCACGAGTCCAAATTCTCGATTTCATGAAGAATCACGAGTCCTAATTCTAGATTTCATAAGTGTAAGAGGTGAAAAAGATAATATGCAATATTAGGTTAAAATCAATAAAATGATTGCATTAACAGGTTTTATAAATATCAAGGACTATATGTGTACACAAACTTCATATATCATATTAGACCGGCCGCATCCGTGCATGCACCCGATGGCTTGGGCTGTGTGGAGGGTTGAACCCGATGGGAACACCATCGCACCCCATTGGGCGGTGGAGGGTTCCCAACCCATCCAAACCACAAACCCGTTGGCTCCATCTCTTGATCCTTTTTCTTTTCTTTTTTTTTTAAATAGAAAAATAGAAATGGGTTGAGTTGGGTTGAATGTGGGTTGTAGGGTTAGAAAGAGTTGAAGGTGAGGATGATGCGGATGCTGATGTGACGGTGTTTCTGATTGGGTAACTTGGGTTGGATGCTGATGGTTTTAGAACATTCGTAAAATGTTATAGCCTTTTAGCAACATTAAACATTTTGGTTAATACAGTATGTCAATACTTCCTTTTTTGTTTTAAACCTAATTTTCTTATGTGATTTGGAAGTGTGATTTTCTTAATTAATCTCATAATAGAATTTTCATTATTTAGGATTTTGAATAATATGTTGGAATTCAACTATCCCCTTGGAAAAATACAAAGGAAGAAAGAAGAGGCATTAGTGATAAGAGAAGTGGGTGGGGAGTGGGGACTAGGAACTCCAAATATGAGGCTAATATCCCCCCAAAATCCATTCTCTGGATAAGACCACAATCTTGATTACATTAACCCCATTGGTTCTCACTTCCTATATTCCCAATTTCACATTTCTCACCTCTACTCTGTCATCAGAAACTTCCACTCTTCCACCACCACCACCACCACCACCACCGCAGATGGCAGCCACACTATCCACCACCATGGCCATGCTTAATGCCAAGTGCATGACCTCCGGCAAACCCTCCAAGCCACTCCCCAACAAACCCATCTCTCTCCTCTCTCTTCCAAACATCCCCAAATCCCTCACCTCCTCAAAACCCGCCACCATCTCCTTCACCGGAACCGCCATCGCCGGAGCAATCTTCTCCACCTTAAGCTCATGCGACCCAGCCTTCGCCGCCCAACAAATCGCCGACATCGCTGAAGGAGACAACCGTGGAATCGCCCTTCTCTTGCCTCTCGTTCCAGCCATCGCTTGGGTTCTGTACAACATTTTTCAACCGGCGGTTAACCAGATCAACAGGATGAGGACCAAAGGAGTGATTGTTGGTCTCGGAATTGGCGGTGGTTTAGCAGCATCATCTGGGCTATTTGCCACACCTGAGGCGGCCGCCGGTGAAATCGCCGCTGTAGCTGAGGCTGCTGCTAATGACAATAGAGGACAGCTTCTTTTGATTGTGATTGCACCTGCTATTCTTTGGGTGCTCTACAACATCTTACAGCCTGCTCTTAACCAGATCAATAAAATGAGAAATTAGTTTTTATTTTATCTATAAAAATGGGGTACATTGAACTAGTAACCTTGTAATTGAATTCCCTCTATATATAAATCTTCTTTTTCTCTATTTCTTACACTCAGTATTTCAACAATTTATTACCTTGTTGTATTGGTTAGTTAGGAAAATAATGCTTGTTGTATTGCAGGAAAAAATCGAAAAAATCGACGTAAACTGGGCAGCTTTTTAAATGATAAATGGAGACAAGGATAATCCGCTTATTTTTTACGAGGACGGTGATCTCCGTCTTAATTACCCGATCATTTAGACTTTTTACGACTTTGATTTCGTTTCAGATATGTTTGGATTCAATAATATTGTGTAATTTAGTATAAACTCGTCGTAAAAGCTTACGGTGACAAGGATCTCCAGATATCCCATTGTGAAAGACTGAAAGTTACCCATTTAATCACCTGATTGCATTAAACAGGGATACCCGTTCTATGCGGTTTTTCCCGATTACTCGATGGGAATCCCTGTTTAAATACTAGTGGTCTTTTGCGCGGATACGAGGAGTTAGGGACGGGGATGGTTTTCTTAAACGAGGACGGAGACGAGGGGACCAATTTCCGCCCTAGAACCCACCCTGTTGTCATTCCTATTCTTAGGCTATGCGTTGTACCCACCCTTTTTTTTTCCTTACCCATGGCCACATCAGCGTCACATCATTTTCTCTTCCATTTCCTTTTTTTACCTCCAACTAGTGTTGTACCTACCCTTTTCCCTTTTCCCTTTTTTTTTCACTTTTTTATTTTATTTTCAATTTAACAATTAATTATTCAACTAAATAATATTTTATTTAATAACTAAAAATATAAAATTAATTAAAACTAGTATTTCGAAAACTAAATAATATTTTTCGTAATTTAAATAAAAACTTAAAACATTACATAATTTAAACTTAAAGCTAAATTCTTAAATTTTAAATAAAAACTAAAACATTACATAATTTAAACTTAAAACTAGACAATAAAATATAAATATCTAAAAAGGCGGAAAGTTGCGTTTGATGCGTATAGTCTCCTTCATCTACATAACGTAAATGTTGTATAAAAAATATAGAAGAGTATAAAAGTATAAAATGTAGAAGAGATTTAGTAGAAAAGAAGAGAAAAATGATGAAATGTGATGTAAAGGGGGGGGGGGGGGGGGGGGGGTTGGGTGAAATCTTTAGCGAGTAAACTTACACGGAGACATTTACCCCAAGCGAACCTCAAAGGGGCGTAATGGTGTTCCTTGTGAACCCCAAAGGAACCCGCGAGCTACCCAAAGCATGCGGGTTGAATATAACACATAGCCTTATAGGATCTAAGGTGTTGTTAAACTTATAGAAGTAAGAAGATTATCAATAAATAAGATATTAATAAACAAATAAACAAGTGTTACAAGTTCTTTGTCAAGACACAAGATTCCGGATTCACAATTATTGGAGATAAATATAAACATCAAGCATCTATAAAACTTTTTTTTGTGAATCTTTGAGTTGACCCCTCTTTCTGATTTTAAGGCAGAAGTTGAGGCGCCATGAATCAACCACAAACTCAGGCAACGAGTACAAGAGACCCCAGATGGCTGAGTGCGGCCAGTAAGGTGTGCATCGTGGTTCATGACCCAACCACCGTAGGCCTGCCTTTGCATATCCGGTTGCCGATGGCACAAAGAATGAAGATCGCTTGATAGATGCCATTTTTGTTGCTACGTATAACGGGACCTGCAACCGGTTTAACGGTTTTTAAATAATTAAACCCAGAAATACTATTAAGTTTAATCTAGCATATGTGATTGCGTCTAGTTTGCTTGTGTGCGATGTAGGGGCATTTGAATGGTTATTAAATATTTAAAAACTGATTTGATGAATACTCCTAGTATGACTATGACAGACGGTTTTTATATATGCAAGATCTGGGCCTAAAAGACCCGGTCCTAAGTCCTAACTACTAAAAATTGTGCCTGCTTTCGGCCCATCTGGGTTTACCAGTTCTGATTGACAATTTGACACCGACTAGCTTCATATTATGTATTAGTTTAAATACCCGTGTGTAATTATGAAATTGTTGTTTTATATTAGTTTATTTAAATCTATAATTGTTTTATATTGACGAATGAAAAACACAATATAAGACTTTTTTGATAATTAATTTTTTTTTATATTAAAGTAATTGATGACCACTATAAAAAAATTAAAATTTAATTATGATAAGATTTGTATCATATATAATTGTAGATGATGACAAAATACTTAAATATATATTCCTAAATTAAATACTTAAATATATATTCCTAAATTAATGTAGTGGATACAAAATAGAAATAGATAATAATTCTAACACAAATAAAATTTATTTTAAATCAAAATTACTACTATTTAAAATAACACATTATAATTATTTGCAAAACTATTCAAAAGCTCATACGATTATTATCTTTTAAATTAATAGTTAAAAATTTAATTTTCAATATTATAGCATACGGAGCAATCCCAAAGTTTGATTGCAATAAATGTTTTACAATACAAAACAAATTAGTATTTGTTGAATTTTTTACCTTCTACCTTATATTAGATTGAGTTTGAATAACATATTGACTTAGAGTCACAATTAAATTTTAATTTTGACTAAGAAAAAGTCAAAATTGAATTTCAAATCTTATCAAAATTGATGGTTAAGATTAATATTTAATCTAAATCAATGGCTAGGATTGTTTAATAAATTTTATTTGTGTTATTCTTTAATATATAATATATATGAAAGATTAGATTATAATTATGGTACTTGAAGGGGTAGAATGCTACAATGGAAACCAGGCCATCTAATTTTCTTCTTTTTAGGATGGTGGAATTACTGCATTAACTCCTAAAAAATCACACGAATTATCAGTAAGATGACTTAAAAGAGATGTACAATAAATAAATAACCTACCATTTATACCAAATGTTAGACATATTCTACTTTCTAGGGTGGCTTTTGCGGTTCGGTCTAATAACAACTTAGGCGCTTACTACTCCGTCACTCGTATTTAGACCGGACTTTTTAGGGGGGGGAAATGGACCGGTTTAACTTATGAAAAGACGTACAGACCTTTCAGGCTGGCCTAAGATCCGGTCTTAAGCTTAGGTTTTTGTTCATCTCTAGAATCTAAGATGACACCAATTGATTCTGTTGAAACACCTTTTGCATTTACTTTCTGAAAACTAGAGGCCAGGGATGGTTTGGTTTGTGGTCACTCGTCTCCCGACTCACATCATTGGTTCAATCCTACGATCCGTACATAAGTTTATTTTTTCGGTCTATTTTCGGATTTACAAGCTTTTTATGATAACTGACCTAAAATATAAAGAGAAAAAAATAAACTTACTAAAAATAAGCAGAGTTTGTAAACATAAAATAAGCTAAAAATAAACACCCACCTGACATTGCACATCAATTCCACTGTTTCTGTATTCAACATACAAACACCTGGAGAATTGATCGACATACCTGGAAAAAAATGAAACACATATTCAATCAACATTCATCAACAAGTTAAACGAAATCAAACCCGGTCGAAAACTTACGCTTTTGTTGCAGCATAAACAGCATAAAGAGGATCTGATGGAATGACAATAGCTGCGCCTGAACCAATATTCACAATTGCCCCTTTTTTCCTCTTCAACATTCCAGGTAATACAGCCTGTGTCACTTTAGTTGTCCCTTCAACATTCACCTTAATCAAATTACTCAATAATTCATCATCCACTTCATGGAAAAACCTTGCATAAGGATATGAAACCCCTGCATTGTTTATCAAAACCCCAACATCTAATCCATCAATTGATTCATTAATCCTCGTGATACCCTCAGATAAATCACTAGAAAGATCAAAAACGACATTCTTGATCTGGGTTTTCGAGAATTTTGATTGAATCTCAGAGGAAACGTCTTCTAGTTTCTTAGGGTTTCGGCCCACCAAGATCAAGTTAACACCTTTCTTAGCTAACTCAAAGGCGAAAGCTTTGCCAATCCCATCTGTTGAGCCAGTAATTAGAGCCCATGATCCGTAGTTCTTGATGTTCTTTGGAGGTCTCAGGAAATTAACGTAAACCCATCTGAGAATTGAAACTGAAATCTTCAAGAAAGAAACAGAACCTAAGATAAAAAGAACAAGGACCCAAAAAGGTTGGGGTTTTAGGGTTTCTAAGAAACTGACTTCCATTGTTGTTTGTGTGATGTGGAGTTAGATCTAAAATATTGATTATATAGATGAAGAGATTTATAAATGGAGACATATATAGAGTTACAACAAAACTATGGTTGGCAGATTTGGTTTGCAAAGTAAATGCTTGACCATTTAGGACGGAGTTTACAACAAAACGCAACATAATTTGATGAACGCGAGATGGTTCGTAATCAAGAAAGTTGTTTAAGTAGATGAGCAGAAATGGAAATTTATATTTGTTGTCCAAATTTTCTTTTCCATAATGAATAAAAATATATTTCAAATTTGGATAGTAAACTTTAAAAACGAAAAAAGTTATGTAATAAACCTAACATAGTACTTACGTCCTTTTTTGGAAACCATTATTGACCACCACCTTCTTTACTATCTTGCTAGTTCAACCTATCTGCTAGTTTCAGGGGCGGCTCCAGGAATTTTTTTGACCGTTAGCATCATATAATGTGAAAAATAAAAGTAAATAAAATTGAGGGTCTGGTTCGGGTTTTTTCTCGGGTTTCCGGTTAATCGGGTCGGATTAACGAGGTTTCGGCTGTTGTTTTCTTATTTTAGAGCCAAAATTTTAAAACAAAACACAATTTATATGAAGCCATGTTAACTAAAATGCTATTTAAAGGTATAAATTGAAATATTAAACTATTTCTTATCATTTTTTTTATAAAAAGTTTCATTTTTCCTTTGATTTTGGTGGCATCAACGGTAGCACCCCGAAAATTTACCGGTTGCACCGTCTCAAAAAATCGAAAATTAACACTACGAACCGTCAAAAAACCAGTGTCCCGTGACCCCCCTCCATTACTTTCAGGTCCGCCCATGGCTGGTTTATCAATCTGTGAGGCTTCTCTGTTTCTCTCTCTCATTTTTCTTTTTTTCCTTCTCTCTATCTCTCATCTTTTAACCTTTTTTAATTTTATTTTTATTTTTAAGTTAGATAGACTTGGGTGGGATGGATGTGAATGTGTGTAGGGGAGATGGATAAAAGGAAAAGATGATGTGGTATTAATATGATTTCATAGACCATAAGTTCAAAAGACACAAAAAAGGGTATGTATAATGTGAAAATGATATATAATAGTGTGTGTTCTTATATTTACAAATACTTAAATAAGTGAGTTTTGACATGACTAATATATATCCCTTATTTGAAATGTTTATGTATTTGACAACACCCATGACACGATATATAATTTAAGGGTGAGAATGTCTAAAACCTAGTTTTGGTAGTATACAATATACATACCAAAATGACAGTTTAAAATCCCCATCATAGCCATCTCCCTACTCCTGATCTTCCTCCCATCGACATAGCTTTTAAAAAGTCAACGAAAACAAAATATCGCACATCTCTAGCTCAAAGAAAATGTTCTCGTCATGATGGGTTAACGACCAAGAACGTACACACAGCATAAGGCAAAGATCCGGGATTCAAAGTATGAACCAATATATATGAACTAGCATGATATCTGCGCAATGCTGCGACAACGAATAATTTATACTTCTTAACATGTTCATTTTTAAGATGTATGGAGT
The DNA here is from genome assembly GCA_947179395.2 of Pulicaria dysenterica. NCBI lineage: Eukaryota > Viridiplantae > Streptophyta > Magnoliopsida > Asterales > Asteraceae > Pulicaria > Pulicaria dysenterica. The sequence goes on along the minus strand of OX359290.1, from coordinate 104,086,377 downwards.
ATGATATTAATGTAATACGGTGACGGCGAATAAAATTCGTTTGGTGACATGTCTATCTTTTTATCTTTTTTCCATTTCCTTTATTTTTCATGTTCTCTATAATATAATAAAAAGTTATGAAAATACTTATTAATAATTAAGTTAATTAGTATTGGCTTTGACTTTTAAAAAAATTGTATTGACTTTGATTTTCTTAGATATGTAATGTTTAGTTATTAAAATGGAATATAAGAATCTTATTAATTATATCTAATAGTTACTCAATTTAGTTTATATAATGGGCAATTTAGTAATTACAAAACACTTAAAGGTAAAGAGTTCAAACAAAATGTCTAGATACTTTATAATATAATATAGAATTGATGATTCGCTTAAAGTACTTACCATATCTAATCAACCCGATAGGGGTGAGCATCTTAACCGAAAAACCGAACCGAAACCAATAAAACCGTTAAAACCGAACCAAATGAAAACCGACGGTTCGGTTTTTAAAATAACCGATAGTTATTGGGTCGGTTTCGGTTTTATACCTATAACCGAACCGATAAGGATTTATTAATTAATATTTTTATATATTTAATTATTTATAAGTCAAAAAGAATAACAAAATCACATATCATCTTGGCTTTTATTTAATCTAAGGGCCCATTTCTAGTTTTCTAATAGCCTAATAGAGTTATTAATTATAAAATCATAAAAGGCAGCCCAATTTTTTGCATGTGGGGTCCAAATTCGTAGCCCAATTATTAAAATTTTGAAGTCCAAAAAGTTGGTCAGCTTAATATAACGGTTAACCAATAAAACCGATAACGAAACCGATCCGCTACCATTAACCGTTAATCGCCCCATTAGTAACCGATAACCCAACGGTTTGAAAAATCCATTAACCGATATTATCGGTTATGGTTCTGTTTGGGGTCCAAACCGACTCATACTCACCCCTACAACCCGATGTGCAAGTTTCACAAATGATAGGGGTTTATAGTAAATGAAGAATATATAATCTAAAACCATACCTTTGTCTTCACCTGTTTATCAATCAAGTGGCCCGATTCTAGATCGATGTTTAGGACTTCAGGGCAATATGCTCATTTGATCCCCTCTACAAAGTTCTCACATGAGCAGTAACAACAAAGGATAAGAAATGTTTATGAATATTTAAGTTAGAATGAAAAAAATTCTGTCTTTTATCTGATTTATTTGAATGGTTAACACTTGGTTTTCTATTTATTCATAATCCAATCATGAATTGCGACGTTCATGAATTACGATGAGTGAATTGCAATCGTTAGATCTAACATATCAACATCTAATCGATTGTTATGATGTGTTCTCTCATTCTCACCTAAAATCTCATTCATTCAATAAACCTTCCGTATATCTATATCTATATCTATACTATTCTATAATACACACAACATTCTCTTTTCACATCAAGTTAAGAGTTCTTAATTTTCAACAAATTCTACATCCAAACCATCCATTTTATGGATTAATTTTCAATAAATACTACATGTAAGATTTACATTAAATATCCCTCATGTATATACACGGGTATTAAGCTTAAATTTAAAATTGGCTTATATCATCTCTCGTGTTTATACATGAGGTGTGAAACTTTAATAGTTAAATTTAAAATTGACTTATATCATCTCCGTGTTGATACACGGGTCGCTTAGCTAGTAACCTTTTAAAGTAGATTAAAATTTCTAAAATCTAAACTATTTCCTATTTACTACGTAGATCCTTCTAAAAATAGATTAAAATTTTATTCTAAATTTGTTACACATTGTTGTTATAAAAGACCCTAGTTATTCGTATTTAAATAAACTGTTTATTTTCATTAATTTTATAAAAAATCTTAAAGAATCAAGATAATAATTATAGGAAAAATAATAATTTGATCATCAAAGTTTTAGTTCATTTTCATTTTAATCATCAATTTTTTTTATTAAACGATCTTACCATAAAGTTTTAAATTTGTTATGATTTAAACCTGAAAGTTTTTTTTTTCAAATAGTTCAAACCTTAAAGTTTTTTTAAAAGTTGTATTAGTCCTGAAGTTTTGTATGTTTTTTTATTTTACTCACTTTACTTGATTATACATGTTAGTTTTTTTTGTAAAAAAACTTAATAAAACTTAATGGGTTAAACCATTTTCTAACAAAAAGTTAAGAGTTAAATCATTTTGGAAAAAAACTTAGAAGGTGTAACTTTGAGGATTAACTCATAACAAATTCAAGCATTATGGTTAAACCATTACAACATTTACCAATGTAACAATATGTTACATGAAGTTTTTTTTATACATATACCTATTATACTTATAAAAAATATGTTAATATGATCACTCTTTAACCTGCAATTTGTTTAGTGTGTTAATAAGGGAATGGTATTCTGGTCAATTGACTAAGGATCATATATATAAAAATGCATTGACTAAACTTGTAATTACTCAAGTTTTTTAGAGTAAAAATGGATTATTTTCAAATTTCAAGATATAAGTCGTATTATCTGTATTATCTCGTATTGTTTTAAGTTAAAATGTATAGATAATATTACTAAAATAATAAATTTACACTTTCATACATTACTTCAAATTCATTGTTTATTATCATTAGACACGATTTGCAATTATTATTGTGTCTTCCATCATCTGTGTTGCTGTTGTATTTTTTAATCATTGTAAGATTACGCGAATACGCCACATGTTATATTTATCAAGAAGTTTAAAGGTTAAAATAGAGGTTACCTACTCTGAGCCACTCTAGTTGAGACGTAGCTTTACGTAATGTCCTACACTTCAAATATTTATGATTTTGTATGAAGAGCACTAAAACTATTTGTAGCATTTATTCTTAGAATTACTTTATAGACTAGCATGGCATTTATTTTCTATATAAACACAACCTAATATTTACTTTTTGCCGAACACTCTTCACCTTCATTAGATTGACAACCCTAGTAGTGGTATTAAATTGAGTTTGGCACTAGAAGTTTGACGTCTAAGGGTATACGGAGTGGGGGGTGACTCGACACTTGAGTTCGGCATAAGGGGGTGAGAACTATCAAAGGTGGGTCACCAGCTCCTATTATTTTGATATTTTTTTTTAATTTCTAACTAAATAATAAGTATTAGGTGAGAAAAAAAAGCTTATATGGTATGGTGGGTATAATAAAGTGTAAAGGCGATAAAGTATAAATTTAAAACGACTAGATGTTACTTTCATGGAGAATGATAGTGTGTAATATGTCTTTCATATGACAGAGAGTGCTTGGCCAATATTGGAAGGCCAATTGAACCTAGATATACATGTGGACTAGAAGATGTATGTTGCAATTAGTGAGGTTGGGGTTTGTTCAAGGATGCTTGGCCAATGCTTCTATGTGCATGGTTCAAGAGGGCGACAACAAAGCGCGCCTAGATATCATGTGTGAGCTTGAAGATAGAACAACCAAAGTTTTCAGATAATGTTGTATGGTGGATTGCTTTATGCTCCTCTACTTTGACACGTGATGTTGACTTTCCCATGTGAGTCTTTGATGACCATGGTTGGCTATATATCTTGTGGAATGCAAATGTGCAATTGCTAAATGGACCTATCCTCACAACCTTATGTGTAAACATGTACGTGATCATGTTGTAGATGCTTGTGGACATTCATAAAGACATGTTGGTAGTTTTGGTACAAAATATGTACTTTGTATGTTAATAATCTTGGATAAACAATGGTAACACCAGATGTTTGCTTAGGGACTTGGGGTCATATTTGTTAATTTTCTTTTGTAATAGTTTTATGATAACAAACATATGGTTTGTAAATGTCTTAAGATGCTTTAGCTAGTTTTTGCTAAAAGAGTACTATGTTTCAAGTGTCTGAAATTAGTTTGTAAAGGCTTAATTTACTCTTGTTAACTCTTCAACACAATCATTAGAGGTTAAAGAGAACGAGATAATTAAAAGACCTAATCCTTTTTTCCTAATTACAAGAAGTTTCAGATCAGTTTTGAAGTTAATGGGTAATTTAGGTGTTGTTTGCTGGTTGATGAAGATGAAGAGGAATCAATAGGTATCAGTTTGAGTCCCACACCTGTATGTTCTTTGATCAGCTATCATGGTTTCTCAGATCTTGATATGTATAAAAAAAAGTTTTTTTTCCAACAAAAAGAAGAAAAAGGGATTAAGTATCTATGCATCAGTTTCTTCAAAGTTAATAGAGGAGTATACACCACATACATTGTCTATTATCTAGCAGAGGGGACTAGGCAATCATTAGAAAGGTCTGGGCTTTCGATGTCTAGGAAGGTAGTTAATAAAGTTTTTCGTGAAGATTGTGCTCTTGAACTTTCCGATGTTAGCTTACCATCATTCCCCTTTTCGATCTTGATTGCATCTTGTATGGCTAATATGATTTCTTGCATTCTTGGCCTTGAAGATCCATGTTGCTCCACACATTGAATTGCTACCTCTGCAATTCTCCAAACAGACTCGATCCTCACATCCTGTGTTATTGTAGGATCTATGATACTCACAACATCACCTTTACGAATCAGAGACCTTGCCTAAAAGAAGAAAAAAAGAAGAAACAAAGTGAGATTAACTGACACTAAGTTTAGATAATATAACATACAAAAACATCAGTGAACTTACCCAGTGAACAATACTCCAATCAGCCCCATACTCTTGTGGAGATACAGGCTTTCTTCCTGAGATTAGTTCTAAAAGAACAACTCCAAAACTATACACATCACTTTTCTCTGTTAGCTGTTGGTTAGCGTAGTACCTGTTTGAGGAAAATTTGGTCAAGTTAACGTTGAGCGAGATCATTAAATAGTATAAAAAACTTTATTAAGTGTAGCTTAATTACTCAGGGTCAAGGTAGCCGACTGTTCCTCGCGCTACACTTGATATGTGTGTCAAGTCGTCTTCAGTTTGCCGTGAAAGTCCAAAATCTGATACTTTTGCCCTCATATTGATGTCCAGAAGAATATTGCTAGTTTTTATGTCCCGGTGAATGATACTTGGGTTACATCCAGTGTGCAAATACTCAAGACCTGAAATAAAAGAACTTTTATTTTTTCAATTTTACTTGTTAAATCTGTAATTTTAAGATATCAGAAAAAGAAGTTTTAAGTGACCTTTAGCTGAATCTTCTGCAATTCGGAGACGAGCTCGCCAGTCCAAGTGCTTCTTGTTGACCCTATCTGTTTGCATCGACTAGTATAACTTATCCGAGCACATTGGAAAAATGAGATATTTATATAGTTGACATACCATGTATGTGATCTCTCAAGGTTCCATTGTGCATGTACTCATAAACCAGCATTCTATGATGTTCTTCTTCACAGTATCCAATCAAAGGCACTAGATTTCTATGATGAATTCTTGACAGTAGAGCAACCTGTTAAGTACTTCAAGTTACTTATTGTTGCAAATAATAATAAATTGGAACCACTTGATACCTTTTTTTAACTATGAATTTTAACATAATGACATTACAACTGTTGTTTGCAATTTACTACCTCAGTAACAAATTGTTGGGCTCCATGACTTGATGAATCAGTCATCATTTTAACAGCAACCTCCTTGCCATCTTTCATTTTTCCATAATATACAGGCCCAAAACTTCCTTTACCAATCTTTTTAGAGAAACTACTAGTAGCTGCTTCTATCTCAGCAAGAGAAAAATAGTATGATACTCCTTCATCCATTAAACTTCCACCTCGTGCAACTGAGTAGGCGGTTGACCCTATAATGCTCTTGCGTGACGAAATTGCCCCTGGAGTAATAATTATTGATAAACTGGACCATATATAAGGGGCTGTATAGTTATAATAGCATGTAAGATTACATACCTTTATCATCACTTCTTTGAGTTGGTGCCTTTTTCCTAAAATAACGTAGTAGTAACAAGCTTCCTAAGAACAAAACAAACAGAAGTGCAAGAATTCCGATTGAAATTCCCAGTATTAGCTTGTAATGTGACTTTTTCTTCCCGTGCTTACGTAGACCATGATTACCTTCATAGCTGCAGTAGAAAACCTTACAGAAGTTCTAATGTTGTTCTCTTGAATTATATTCAGTGATAATGCATGGATACCAAAAGTGACAATTTTGACCCGTTTTACTTATGTTTTTCTCATACAAGTTTTGACCCATTACCCAAACCACTGGACCCTCATATTTTGTCACCTTAATGGGTACATAAATTAAGCAATGAAATGTTTCACTTGCTTGAATTTAAGAAATAAAAACAAACTTACTTAAAGATTATTGTTCCAGTTAGTAGTGCTGGAGGGATGTCCCCAGTCAGTGAGTTGTTCTGTATATATCTGCATGAAATTTGATTTGAAACACCACGCGGTACATATATGATATTACAATTTAATCATGTAAATAAAAAAACTAAAAGTTATAATGTGAAAAATCACCACATACAATTCTTTCAAGTTTGGCAAACTACCAAAGTAAGGTGGCAAAGAACCAGACAAGTTGTTGTCCTCTAGATGTCTGCATTTTGACCAAGACACATGTAATCAGCATAAACTGCTGTTTTTTCATAATGTAAAATGAGGTAAGAGCAGAACTTTACATAATTTTCAGTTTGTCAAGATTACTCATGTCAGGGATAGACCCATTAAGAAAGTTCCCATTTAACCACCTGATACACATAAACCAGCAGTTGGGAGGTTAATATTTTAAAACGAATATAATAGTGATATCTTGTTCACTGATACTTACAACTCTGTCAAATCTTGCAGATCTTTGATCCCTGGTGGAATTCCACCTTCCAAGTTCAAACCTGACAATACGCTGTTCTAGCAAGTAAGTATGTATCTGTATCTGTATCTATATCTATATCTACATCTACGTTTGTGTTAACTTATATTATTATTTTTATTTATCTACATCTACGTTTGTGTTAAACTTAGTGAAATCTGAACCTACATTTTGGTGATTCTTGGAGGAATATTTGAGCTACAAGTCACCCATTCCCACTTAGCAGGGACGCATGGATCTCCATCTTCGATCAAATCCCCATTGTCAAGCATTGTGCGAAAGGCTCCAAGAACATTCACTTCCAAGAACAAAATTTGAAAGAAAAGCTAGTTAGTTTGTATGCTATTTCTCCTTAATTAGCTGAATATATAATAAGAAGGGTGCATTGTTTTACCATCTTTTCTATCGGTCTTTGAGGAAATCGGTACATATTTACTGATTTCAACTGCATTCAGGAGTGGCCCTTGTGTAGAATCCAGTGTCTTTTTGAAAGAAAATGTGAGGACAAAAGACAGTGAGACATTCATATAACTAGGTTCATATAACGTGTAGCTTCCATTGGCGTTTTCTTCAATATTTACCACAGCATTGCTGTAGTCAGGGACATAAGGTTCCTGCATAGTGAATTTTCGAGTCTCCTTATCTGGCAAGTCCTGAATTTCTGCAAAATAAGCATAAGCTCGAGCATTGGCAGGGAAGTCTTCTAAGTTCAATCTGTAGCTAAGAGTCCCTTCAGTGCCTACAACTGCAGTCTGCATAACTTTCACAGGTGGATATTCTCTTGTGTTTGTGTTTATATCTTTTGTTGTGTTAACTCTCACTGTACCAGGTGCCACTCCCACCAAGAAATTCTGTCTTTTTGCAAGATCCGAATCCCATATCCGGTCATACGGGTCATCAGGATACCTGTTATAAAACTCAAACTCATTCAATATTGGCTTCTATATCAAAAACTAGACATTCATTTATTAGAAACAAGATTGGTGTGACTTACCTTATGGGTTCTGTGCTTGCAGCACCAAAATTAACTCTAGCTGCAACCTTCAAGTAAAAATTATCCTCAAAATCAGTAGCATACATAGAAAGATTCAAAGGCCGAAGCTCGAGTGTTGATAAAAATGGAGCACCGGTAGTGGCACAGCACAAACACACATCCACCGAGCTTGAAGGTGCTCTTATGATCATCTCCTTGATGTAAACCGTGGATGCATCTAACACGCTAACAGTTGCCCATTTTGTTGCATCTAAATAAAGCTGAAATTTCGGGTATGTGTTTTCACTTTCAGAACTACCATACAAAAATGTTGCCCGGATTATATATCGCCTTCTTTCTGTAGTATTTAGAGTATAACAATACTTCTTGTTGTCTATGGGGAAGTCTCTGCGCCGTTGATACTGAATTGAGTTCGAATTCGGGTTCTCAGTCTCCACGGATGTTCCATGGCTGATGAGCTCGGAATCTGAAACCCAAGGTAGCCCGGTTTTCGGGTCGGTGTGATTGCTTGTTCCTCCACAGTCTATACTTACAAATTCTGCATCATATGGAATCAATGGATCATATCTTTTTTAATCTTGAATTCTAAGCTCCGAAACATTACAGTTAATAACAAAGACAAGAATCTTGAAGAATTAATGATGAACACTAGAGATTATGCTTATGAAACAGAGGAATCTTGAAATTTAGCATATAAGATCAAGATTATAGCATACCTGTAACTTGACACAGAAGAGATGGGATTGAGCAGGCAAGAAACAGTAGAATCAAATGAAGAATTAAAGCCATGAAGCTTGAGATGAAAAGAGTTGTAATTTGTGTGCAGAAAACAGCAGCATTTCAGTGAATTATTGGGTAGTTCAAGATCTTTGTAATTAGTCTACCCTCCACTTGTGATTGCATTCACCTTTTTTGATTGATGAGTTTGTGCAATGTTCATTCACAATTGTCTTTTTTTTTCCTCCTTGATTATCTTAAATCTTGCTTTTTATTATGAACAGAATCTCATGTTCTTTTTTGGAGCTCACCTTTTTTGCTTTGCAGAAGGGAATATGAGGATATGACACCAACTCATTCAAATAAAGGTGAAAAACATCTCTTTCTTGTGATCTATTCTGTTGCTTTTTTATTAAAAAAATTCAAAACTATACTTTTTTTAATCAAATTTACTAGATTCTTTTACTTGTTCTAGAGCTCTAAATATATAATCTTGGTAAAATTTAGACCATCCGCATCCATGCCCTTACCCATCGGCTTGGGCTGATGTGGAAGGGTGGAACCCAACGGGAACACCATCGCCGCTGGTTGGGTGGTGGCGGGTTCCAACCCCATCGAGTCCACCAACCCGATGGCTCTCCTCTCTCTTCCTTTTTTTTTCTTTTTTTTAAATAGAAAAATAGAATGGGGTTGAATTGGGTTGGATGTGGGGGTTGTAGGGTTAGAAAGGGTTGAAGGTGGAGGATGATGTGGAAGCTGATGTGGCAGTGCTTTTGGTTGGGTAAATTGGGTTGGATGCTGATAGTCTTATAGCATATAAATGGGTATCGTGATATCTGTTTTTCTTTTTCCTTTTAATATAGTGGTGTACTGGTGTGTCACATCATCGATTACCAAGTTCAAGGTACTTACATACAGTAGAAAAAATTACATTTTTACGTATAAGGCTATGCGTTATACTGGACTCGTCAAGGAGCGAGTTCAGTGGGTAAGGAAAAGAAGCACCATTTCGGGTGTTGTGTACCCGGCGGGTAGGGAGCTCTCCGGCTTCTCAAGCTCGCTGAAACATTCTGTAACACTATACTTTTAAACATATAATTAAATCGCATGCGGAAGCTAAATACATATAATTAACTTAATTACATAATAGATACAAAAGATTATCTTATTTTATACATCAAATCTTTTACAGTGTTAAACTAAAACAGACTCTTAATTAAAACTTTGACATCAGAGTGAGGTCTGTCCATATTCCCAGTCCCAAGCTTCAAAGCTCACCAAGTTAATCTGCAAAACAGTCTAGTGGGGAATTAGCACAAAGCTAAGTGAGGGAACCAATATCTAATCAAATACAAGGCAAACATGCCTAAACCCAAATAGCTCATGAATCCCAAGAGAACCGGCGGTGTTGCAAGCACCTACAACCAAGGTCGGCCAAAACCAAGGTTTACCGATAGCCCTGCTAACAGTGATAACAGTACCAGCCTTCTTGTATACAATAAATGCACTTCAAGATCTGGTACGGTACACCCCCAAGCAACAAGCCCAGCATCATGCTGATCTCTAAATAACATGTATATACAATCCAAACAAGAGCATTCCAAATAGGATATTAAATCCTGTATATCAAAAGATATAAACCCACTCACCAAAGTCTTCACAAACTCTGATGCACTCAAGTGACTAACTCGCTGAGTTTTCTCAGTTCCTGAGATTGAAGTAACCCAAGTCAGTATTTAAATCATAATACTGATCCAAACATAGATATCATATATATCCAACTAATTCATGTACGAATACTATTGAACATATTCACAAGTTCATCATACATAAATTCCAAAGCATATAAATCATGTTTATATACTATATAATTTATCCTTTGCAAAAATTCGAATCCCTTTGAGAATCGCATGCGATTGGTTCATGCGAATCGCATGCGATCAACCACTTGTAGAATCCGGGTTACTTGTGAATCGCACGCGATTGAATCTTGTGAATCGCATGCGATTTACACTATGCTTTTCCATGCGATTCATACACGAACCCGAATAATTCTCTAAGTTAAATCCAATGCGATTCAGTCTAATTCCAGTGCGAATTCAATTTTTACAATCCAATCGAATGCAATCCAAAATGTTAGGGCAAGTTTAATATAATCCAATCAAATGCGATCCAAGTCCCATATAGCTCAATCGAATGCGATTCCAAATAGTTAGGGAAATTCTATCAAGTTCAAAGCAATCAAATGCGATCCAATTTTCATACTTATCAGATCATATGCGATTAAGCTCAATGTGATTCGATTCCAGTAAGGGCAATGCGATTTAAATCCAGCAAAGGCATTTCTAAGTATAAAGATTCAATGCAGTTCGATTCCTAAACAGTCCATGCGATTCAGCCCATAAGATTCGGATTTCAATCAAATTCCGATTGTTTCATCCTCCAAATCCGATCAGATCACAAATTCATCCAAACTTCCACTTTATTTCATAATTAACATCGATTTAAGCATGCATGTTCTAAAATCTTATAAAACATAGAAATATCATATAAGCATGATCAATCTAACATGCATTCATATATTCTTCATGAGTTCATCATGTTTACTCGAAAATAGCATGCAAATCCTAAAACCGAATTCAAATAACAATTAACACATAAAGTTCAATTAATCTAACCTTGTGATCTTGAACACTTGAAATATAATATCAATTCGAGATTATAATACCAAAATCGGTTTTCTTCTTCTTTCTAACTTCAACCGAGAGCAAAGAAGAACACACACACACTAAGTTTGAAGTTTGCATGCAAATGAGGAATGAAGAGAGAGCTAAACCTTTCTAACCGGTGAGTATACCCACAAACACACATGCAAAAGGGTTAGTGGCAACCTAGAATAATAGGGTGGTGACTAATCACTCCCTAATCGGCCACCTCATGGCCACCGCCCCACCATCCATTATTTTAATATTAATTTAATGATATTCACAATTATTCATATAAGTCACATAATAAAAGAATTAATTTACTTAAATTAATTCAAAACCCAAATCAAACTTAATTAATTACCTTAATTAATCTAGGTCGGAAGAGAGGGTGTTACAAATCTACCCCCCTTAAGAAGATTCCGTCCTCGGAATCTCTTCGCGCTCGAACAAGGAAGGATAACGGCTCCTCATGTCTGCTTCGGTTTCCCAAGTTAAATCAGATCCCAAACTGTGATTCCATTTAACCAAAACCAATGGTATCTGCTTCTTTCTCAACTTTGTAACCTTTCGATCTAACAGTTCAACTGGTTCTTCTACAAGTTTCTGATTAATATCAACCCGAAGATCCTGAATAGGTAGAACCTGTGTCTGATCCTCTACATTACACTTGCGAAGATAACACACATTAAAAGTGTCATGAATTCCCGCCAACTCATCAGGTAGGTCTAAAACCACAGTCTGATCATTAACAACTCTTCGGATTCTAAAAGGACCAATATAACGAGGAGCTAACTTCCCACGTTTACCGAATCTGATTACACCTTTCCAAGGTGATACTTTCAAGTAAACCATTTCCCCCTCGACAAACGATACCGGTCGACGTCGCGGATCAGCATACATTTTCTGTCTATCCCTTGCAGCTTTTAACTTTTCCCGAGCAATAGTAACCTTATCAGCTGTCATCTGTACTATTTCCGGTCCTGCAAATTGTTTTTCCCCAGCTTCTAACCAACAAGTAAGAGTTCTGCAAGGTCGACCATACAGCATCTCATATGGAGGCATACCAATACTACTATGATAGGAATTGTTATAAGCAAATTCCACCAAAGGCAGATGTGAATCCCATGATCCTCCGAATTCTAACACGCAAGCCCGAAGCATATCTTCCAAAGTCTGAATAGTTCTCTCTGACTGACCATCTGTTTGCAGGTGATATGCCGTACTCAAATTTACTCTGGATCCCAATTCCTGTTGCAATCTGTTCCAAAAGTTAGATACAAACCTCGAGTCTCTGACTGAAACAATAGATAGAGGCACCCCATGTCTAGACACTATCTCATCTACATACAGTTGAGCCAGTTTGCTTAAAGAAGCAGTTTCAGCTGTAGCCAAGAAGTGTGCACTCTTAGTCAATCTGTCGACAATAACCCAAATCATATCATGTCCTTTCTGTGTTCGTGGCAGTTTCGTTACAAAATCCATCGTTATGTGATCCCATTTCCACTCAGGTATTTCCAACTGTTTCAACGATCCGTACGGTTTCTGATGTTCAGCCTTAACTTGAGCACAAATGTGGCACATCCCTACAAACTTGGCTATATCTGTTTTCATTGTAGGCCACCAATAACGAGTTTTTAAATCATGGTACATCTTCGTGCTACCCGGATGTATTGATAGTCTGGACTTGTGAGCTTCATTCAGTATTAACTCCCTCAAATTCCCAAACTTAGGTACCCAAACACGTGTATGATAAATCCTCAAACCACGCGAATCGGTAGTTAACTCTTGCTGACGTTTAATCATCAGTTCATCCTTTAAGTTCTCATTTTTCAAGGCTTCTAGCTGTGCAGCTACCAATTGATCCACTAAGTCAGACTTAATCTCCAATCGCATAAATTGTACAGTCTCTGTAGATCCTTTTCGACTGAGTGCATCTGCAACTACATTCGCTTTACCAGGATGATACTGAATATCGCAGTCGTAATCTTTGATTAGTTCTAACCAACGACGCTGTCTCATGTTTAATTCTTTCTGCGTAAACACATACTGTAAACTTTTATGGTCTGTACAGATCGTACATTTAGTTCCATACAAATAGTGTCTCCACAGTTTCAATGCAAACACAACAGCTGCTAATTCCAAATCGTGAGTTGGGTAGTTTCGTTCATTTGGTTTCAACTGTCTAGAAGCATACGCAATCACTTTACCCCTCTGCATTAGAACACAACCCAAACCGGCGTGAGAGGCATCACAATACACCACAAAATCTTCGGAACCCTCAGGCAACGAAAGAACAGGCGTTTGGCACAACAAATGTTTCAGAGTCTGAAAAGCATTCTCTTGAGCTGAACCCCATAGAAACGGAACATCCTTTCGAGTTAACTTAGTTAACGGTCCAGCCAACTTAGAAAATTCTTTTATAAATCTGCGGTAATAACCTGCCAATCCCAGAAAACTCTTTATCTCAGTAGGTGTTTTCGGTGCACTCCAATTCATTACTGCCTCAATCTTGGACGGATCCAATTTGATACCTTCTTGACAAATCACATGTCCCAAAAATTGAACTTCACGTAACCAAAATTCGCACTTCGAAAGCTTGGCATATAACTTGTGTTGTTTCAGAATCTCCAAAACCTATCTTAAATGCTGATCATGCTCATCTTCAGTCTTTGAATATACCAAAATGTCATCGATAAACACAATAACGAATTTATCTAAGAAAGGTCTACACACACGATTCATCAAATCCATAAATATGGCAGGAGCATTTGTTAAACCAAATGGCATTACTAGGAACTCGTAATGACCATACCTAGCACGAAAAGCAGTCTTTGGGATATCTTCCTCTGCTACCCTGACTTGATGATAACCCGATCAAAGATCAATTTTCGAAAAATAAGAAGCCCCTTGTAACTGATCAAACAAATCATCAATTCTCGGCAAAGGATATTTATTCTTGATAGTTCTCTTGTTAAGATCTCTGTAGTCAATACACATACGAAAAGTTCCATCCTTCTTCTTAACAAACAAAACTGGTGCACCCCACGGCGAAGAACTCGGTCGGATGAACCCTTTATCAAGTAATTCTTGAATCCGTGTCATCATTTCACGGATCTCAGATGGAGCTAAACGATACGGAGCTTTCGCAATCGGCGAAGTACCAGGAATCAGATCTATCTTGTATTCAACTTCCCGAACAGGAGGCAATCCCGGTAAATCATCTGGAAACACTTCCGGATACTCTGACACAACCCGAACATCGGTAATCACTTTCTTTTCTTTCTTTGCATCTATTGCGTAGGCCAGGAAAGACGCACACCCTTTAGCTAGAGATTTTCTAGCTTTCATAAACGAGATGATTGGAAAAGAAGAAGAAGATCTATCCCCACGAGCCACGACATGCGACCCGTCAGCCAAGGGGATAGTAATTAGTTTCTTGTGGCACTGGATACTAGCCCTATGGTGACTTAACCAATCCATGCCTAGTACTAAGTCAAACCCCGGAATAGGCATCAGTAAGCAATTCACAGGCAGACTAGTACCATCAATATCTATAGAAACCCCATTCACCGAAGAAGTTACAGGCACTAACTTACCATCAGCTACCTCTACTTCTAAAGGCGAAGCAATAACAGTAACAGGTAATTCCAGTTTGTCACACAAAGTTACAGACATGAAAGATCTATTGGCACCCGAATCAAATAACACACGAGCAGGCATAGAGTTCACAATAAACATACCCGTGATAACATCACTATTTTCTGCAGCTTCTGTAACCGTCATCTTAAAATCTCTACCTTCTGCAGAAGGTACGGCTTTCCGCTTTTGACCTGCAGACGATCCCCCGACAGATGCTACCCCCTGCCCCGTCCCCTTTGATCTCTGCCTTGTGCAAGCACCCGCTCTGTGACCTTCCTCGTGACAATTCCTGCAGACATTGGTTTTGAACCTACAAGCAGATGGTTCATGACCAAACCCGCCACATCTTAAACATCGTTTAGTCTGAGCTGTACAAGGATCGGTATGGCTGGAGTTACATGGTTTACACCATGGCTTATTCTGATACGAACCCGAACCCTTTGACCTCTGATCATTCCGATTCTGGTTACCCTGTCCTTTACCCTTGTTGACACTTTGATTTCCACCAAATTTCTGAGACGATCCTTTCTCACGGTTCATCCTCTCTCTTGCTTTCACATCCCCCTCAGCAGCACGAGCAAGTTTAAAATCCTGTACCAATGAAGTTGCCATTCGGGTGTTACCCCGATACTCAGGCAATAGAGCTTGGACAAAATGATCTATTTGTGATGGCTCATCCGGAACCCACTGCTTGGCAAATCTCAGCTTTTCATTAAACTTCACAATCAACTCATCAACTGACATTTTGTCGTCTTGTGCTAAATCCATGAATTCCCGTTTCACCTTGGACAAATCATAAGTGTTACAAAACTGTTCACAAAACTTAGCTTGGAATTGCTCCCAAGTTATAGAGTTGATAACATCCCGAGATAAGTGGGTTGTTAGAGAATCCCACCAAGTGGCAGCTTGCCCTTTCAATCTCTTCGTAGCAAATTTAACCCTATCAGATTCCTCGCAGTTGCAAGTATCTAAAGCCTTAACTGTTTCCCGCAACCAGTTCAAAGTATCGGTAGGATTAGAACTTCCAAAATATTCAGGCGGTTGGCAATCCATGAAATCTTTGAATTGAGCCTTGGATTTAAAACCTCCCTGATTAGGGTACCAGGGTACAAAGAAATTATGTTGCGGTTGGTACTGTTGTTGGGGTTGGTAAGGTTGGGACATAGGAGGCATAGACACAAATGGTAAGGTTCCAAACGGTGTTGACACCGTGTTATAAGGTGCAACTGAGTAAACAGGTGGTGGTATGGATTGAGTAAACACTGCCAACTCCCGAGGCATCTGGATTGTCTGAGTCGGTTGTGATGACTGTGTCTGAAGTTGCTGCTGCTCCAATTCTTGTACCCTATCCCTCAAAGACTGTAAAGTATCTTCTAACTGCAACACATATTCCTGTTGCTCAGATTCACCATTGTGAGAAGTTCCTGCCCTGTTATGCTGTTCATTTACTGCAGTAGAGGATTGATTGTTGTTCCTTCTGGGGGACGTAGGGGTAGTTGTCGGATTCACGTTATCAGCCATTATCTATGCTATACACAGCATCTCACCAATTGTTTGATATAATCCGTTAGTTAAAACACATTAACTACCCTCAATGCTATTCTACTAATTACCCACCCTGGGAATACTGGACTGACCAGAGCCTAGGTTCAAGTATTGCACAAATCATTCATGCAATTCCTCAAACCAGGGCTCTGATACCAACTTGTAACACTATACTTTTAAACATATAATTAAATCGCATGCGGAAGCTAAATACATATAATTAACTTAATTACATAATAGATACAAAAGATTATCTTATGTTATACATCAAATCTTTTACAGTGTTAAACTAAAACAGGCTCTTAATTAAAACTTTGACATCAGAGTGAGGTCTGTCCATATTCCCAGTCCCAAGCTTCAAAGCTCACCAAGTTAATCTGCAAAACAGTCTAGTGGGGAATTAGCACAAAGCTAAGTGAGGGAACCAATATCTAATCAAATACAAGGCAAACATGCCTAAACCCAAATAGCTCATGAATCCCAAGAGAACCGGCGGTGTTGCAAGCACCTACAACCAAGGTCGGCCAAAACCAAGGTTTACCGATAGCCCTGCTAACAGTGATAACAGTACCAGCCTTTTTGTATACAATAAATGCACTTCAAGATCTGGTACGGTACACCCCCAAGCAACAAGCCCAGCATCATGCTGATCTCTAAATAACATGTATATACAATCCAAACAAGAGCATTCCAAATAGGATATTAAATCCTGTATATCAAAAGATATAAACCCACTCACCAAAGTCTTCACAAACTCTGATGCACTCAAGTGACTAACTCGCTGAGTTTTCTCAGTTCCTGAGATTGAAGTAACCCAAGTCAGTATTTAAATCATAATACTGATCCAAACATAGATATCATATATATCCAACTAATTCATGTACGAATACTATTGAACATATACACAAGTTCATCATACATAAATTCCAAAGCATATAAATCATGTTTATATACTATATAATTTATCCTTTGCAAAAATTCGAATCCCTTTGAGAATCGCATGCGATTGGTTCATGCGAATCGCATGCGATCAACCACTTGTAGAATCCGGGTTACTTGTGAATCGCACGCGATTGAATCTTGTGAATCGCATGCGATTTACACTATGCTTTTCCATGCGATTCATACACGAACCCGAATAATTCTCTAAGTTAAATCCAATGCGATTCAGTCTAATTCCAGTGCGAATTCAATTTTTACAATCCAATCGAATGCAATCCAAAATGTTAGGGCAAGTTTAATATAATCCAATCAAATGCGATCCAAGTCCCATATAGCTCAATCGAATGCGATTCCAAATAGTTAGGGAAATTCTATCAAGTTCAAAGCAATCAAATGCGATCCAATTTTCATACTTATCAGATCATATGCGATTAAGCTCAATGTGATTCGATTCCAGTAAGGGCAATGCGATTTAAATCCAGCAAAGGCATTTCTAAGTATAAAGATTCAATGCAGTTCGATTCCTAAACAGTCCATGCGATTCAGCCCATAAGATTCGGATTTCAATCAAATTCCGATTGTTTCATCCTCCAAATCCGATCAGATCACAAATTCATCCAAACTTCCACTTTATTTCATAATTAACATCGATTTAAGCATGCATGTTCTAAAATCTTATAAAACATAGAAATATCATATAAGCATGATCAATCTAACATGCATTCATATATTCTTCATGAGTTCATCATGTTTACTCGAAAATAGCATGCAAATCCTAAAACCGAATTCAAATAACAATTAACACATAAAGTTCAATTAATCTAACCTTGTGATCTTGAACACTTGAAATATAATATCAATTCGAGATTATAATACCAAAATCGGTTTTCTTCTTCTTTCTAACTTCAACCGAGAGCAAAGAAGAACACACACACACTAAGTTTGAAGTTTGCATGCAAATGAGGAATGAAGAGAGAGCTAAACCTTTCTAACCGGTGAGTATACCCACAAACACACATGCAAAAGGGTTAGTGGCAACCTAGAATAATAGGGTGGTGACTAATCACTCCCTAATCGGCCACCTCATGGCCACCGCCCCACCATCCATTATTTTAATATTAATTTAATGATATTCACAATTATTCATATAAGTCACATAATAAAAGAATTAATTTACTTAAATTAATTCAAAACCCAAATCAAACTTAATTAATTACCTTAATTAATCTAGGTCGGAAGAGAGGGTGTTACACATTCCCACCCCACACCCCCACATTCTACCAATCAGATTTTAATTTTTTTTTTTTTAAAAAGTGAAAAGGAAATGGAAAGGGAAAAGGGAAGGTATAACACTTGTAGTGGGTAAGGGAAAGGGAAGGGAAGGAAAAATGATGTGGCAGTGGGTAAGGAAAGGGAAGATGGGGAGTATAACGGATAACCTAATAGCAAAAGGTTAATAGTTAGGCTATCCGTGATACTCCCCCTTTCCTCTTTCCTTACCCACTGTCACATCAGCGCCACATCATTTTTTCCCCCTTTCCCCTTTCCCCTTTCCCCCATTTTTTTATTTTTTATATTCAATAAATCATTATTAAACTAAAAAAAATTTCATTAATAATATTAAAAAAAGAAAATAAATTTTATACGACAATAATAAAAAAAAGAAAATTACATAATTTTAAATTCCTAAAATATGATAATATTAAAAAAAAGTACATAATTTTAAATTCCTATTACATAAATATATATAAACTACAACTAGTCTTTTTGATTAGTCAAAATGTGCTCGACCAAGTCTGACCGAAGGTTGATATGAGTCTCCCGGCTAGTGACTTGTCGAACGTTTTCTGCCCGTTCTTCCTCACTGATTTGTGCTTGAATATCATCCGCTACAAGGTCGTCATCATCGAAATCATAAATCGCAGATCCTTCGTCTTCACTCTTCAAGAATCATGTTGTGTAATATTATGCACGCGTACATAATATTTCTTAGTCTTTCCGGAGTCATGGTCGTGCCGGGTTATGAAGAATATGCCAACGTTGTTTAAGCACACCAAAAGCCCGTTCAACGTCTTTTCTTGCCGATTCTTGCCGGGTCTTAAACTTTTTCCTTTTCTCGTCTTGTGGGAATGTAAGTGATTTGATGAATGTTGCCCAATCCGGATATATCCCATCGGCAAGATAATATCTGTGTTTGTACTCTACTCCATTCGCATCAAATGGGCAATCAGGAGCTTTATCCTCGTACACATCGTTGAATATTGGCGACTGGTTGAGAACGTTGATGTCGTTATTGGAACCGGCAACACCAAAGAATGCATGCTAGATCCACAAATCGTGAGATGCCACCTCCTCTAGCATAATTGTCGGTCGCTCATGGTCGCCTCTCATATATTGACCTCTCCATGCATTCGGGTAATTTGCCCAAGCCCAATTAGTACAGTATATGGGTAGCATACCGGGAAAGCTGTGTTTGGCCTCATGGGCCGCATACAATGTATGAACATCATTATAAGTAGGTTTGCGTAAGTATTTTCTTTTATAGAGATGAATGATACCTTCGCAGAAAGTGTATATGCAATCCCGTGATGTTTTCTCCGACATCCTCAAGTACTCGTCAAGAGAATCAACAGCAGTCCCGTATGCTAATTGTCGGATAGCAGAAGTACACTTTTGAATCGGTGAAAACCCTATCCGCCCTCTTGCATCATATCCCAACTTGAAAAATTCATACTCTTGCTCGAGATCGTAAACAATAATTGTAAATAGTCGTCTGCTCATCCGAAACCGTTGTCTAAACATTTCTTCATCATATACCGGGGTATCACTAAAGTAGTCGCGATATAGCAGCCCGTGTCCTTCAACACGATTTCTATCTTTGGCCGGCCTTCTCCTTTGTCTACTCGAGGTTTCTTCATCGTCACCAAAAATTAGGCATGCCGCTTCTGTCGCAAGGGCAATTGCAACCGTACGTTGACGCTCGATAAATTCATCAGTCGGCATTGACTCAGTGGGTGAATCCATATTTCAAAAATATAAAAATGAGAGAGATAGAGAGAAAATATTGAGAAAAGAGAGTGTAAAATGATATGAAAAATGGTTGGAATGAATGGTATATATAGAGTTTTAAATTAATTATTAAAAATTTAAAAAAAATGACCGTTGCGTTAAAAGAAATGACCGTTGGTGGGTAGGGGGTTTGGTTTGTGAATAAATGTGCGAGTCTTAGAACCCGGAAGCATACGGTACCCGCCGAGTACTAACCACCCGAGGTGGTGTTCCCCTGCGTACCCGCGCCCACTCGCCAGCTTACTCGCTGGGCGAGTAAACCCACAACGGATGGCCTTATATTTTTATGTAATTAATAACCCTAAATGGTCGAACATGAATGATTGATATGATTAAGACCATTAATCCAAGTATATAAATTGACTGAAGCTATTATTCAAATATGTAATTAAAAAATATAATGAAAATTGTATGGATTTATTTTCCTTAATCTAATTATTATAATTTTAAGAATATGTATGATGATTGATGAATATATCATGATGAAAGTATTGCAATGCATATGAGTGGTGATTGGTCGATCTAGTGAAGTGAAGTCGGTACAGTTTCTGTTGATATCTTTGACCAATTTTTATCATCCACAAACTGTATACTTGGGCCATCAATATGGTACACTATTTGGGTTTAGTCTAACTCAATATAACTCTCACTATTTATTTTGTTTTATTTAAGAGAGAGAAAGAAAGAATTATACATCTTTTTAGCTATTTATCTTATTCATCATTTGGTTTAATTTAAATTTACTTTGCTAAAAGAAAATCTATATTAAAATATTTTATCAAATTTTTCATAATATCTGTATTTTCAATCCACCATAAAAGTATCGCAAGATCTTCTGGAACCAGTTTATTAACAAATAATAATTGTTTTATACTACTTATACTTTGTGCATAAATGGTTATACATTACTCGAAATTACTAGTATTGCAAAATGTATAGTAAAAGTTCGATCTTACTTGAGGATCCACAACAAACCTTTTACGAGCTCGTATTAAAGCTCATATACCACATTATGAGCTATTAAGCTATTGCATCAAGTTCGTGAAAGACTTGTTATCCAAGCTTATAGTGTTGTTAACGAATTAACTACTATACCTTATTTTTTTTAAAGCGTTACTTGTTTTTAACCACTAAATTGTTGTTTGTTGGTCGTAGTAATACATGTTATTATTATTATTAAGTGTTACTGACGAGTTAATGATAAGAATACTATATTAGTTCGTTACATATTGCGTATACTATTAATGTAGTGGATTTATGTTTGAAAGGAGTGAAATGTTAGCTGGGTAAAAAGGCATAAGTAAAGCAAGAAAAGGCATATATAAACAAAAGGTACACCATGTAATGTAAGTCTTATCTACACTTTGCTTTAATTTCGCTTTTGCTTTTAGGTTACATAAAAAATCTTTTTCTTTGTCACTTTGGACCAAACTCTCTTTAAGCTTTTGTTTTTATTATTTTTATATTATATTTATATTTACGGAGATTGCTATAAGAAAATGCATTTTGATGCCCACACCTTCACTTGTTTGTCCATTTGGCAAAATAAATCCACTACATTAAAAGAAAGTAGTATTTTTTTAATAAAAAATACACGTAGTAATAATTAAAGTTATTGTTATTAACGATGGTCGATCTATCACTAGATTATTACTAGATTTGTTTTCTTATTTAAACTTTATTTCCTGTAAAATACATGAAACTAGCTAATTTCTAAAATAAAAATTGGATGTAAAAATAATTATTTTAAATAAAAAATTACATTAAACAATATAAATAAGTTAATTTTGAAGTTAATTATACGTCAAATTATGCTCAACAAAATCTTCTAGGAGGTCATGGTGTTTATTTAGTCGTGTAGCTCTCAAGTTCTCTCGATCGAACGTTATGATATGTATTCAATTTTTTTGTTTGATAGAATGTGTGTGTAAATATATATGTACGTTGTCTCATACATAAAGGAAAAATGATAATGTTAACATTAGTGTACATATTATTATATAGCCGTTCTTTATTATCGTTGGAATAAAAAAGGGTTAACATTGCCTCAAGAGTCAAGACCATCATAGGCATGACGGGCCACGACCACTACGACACATCACAGGCTTGATGGAGTGGCGGTGAAGCGATCACGAAGCGTCAAGGTGCATCACGAAGAAGACGTGATGCTCTAACAAGAAGCATACATTTGAGACTACTTCCAAAAGACCTATACACTGTAATTAATCCAGTGTTAAAAATTACATGATTCTTCAACTTAGCCGAGGTGATGAAATAAACGGATCTAGTCGGGTCAAGACATTAAATAAAATTAAAAACACATATTCGACAATAGTGTGTGTGTATATATATATATATATATATAGGGGAGGGTTCATGCGAGAACCGTTGTTAGTGCGAGAACCGCGAGAACCAATCTCAGCCGTTTCTTGGATATGGGAAGTATCATGGATGGAGAGCGTGGAGGGATAGAGTGTGGCAGTGTGCATGTGATGAATTCATGGGTGGGCAATGACATTCAAGGAGGGGGAATTGGACGGCTTAGATTGGTTCTCGCGGTTCTCGCGCTAACAACGGTTCTCGCATGAACTTTTGTCTATATATATATATATATATATATATATATATATATATATATATATATATATATATATATAGAGAGAGAGAGAGAGAGAGAGAGTAAATCAATAGTAAAACGTATATAAAATCTATTAAAATGGGCGAAATCTATTAGAAATCAGAACTTATACATAACACCATCATCAAAATTTTTGTAAAACTTCGTTATAATCAAATTTGAACTTTTTAATTTAATCCGATCGGTATACGATTTGTTAAGATATTTGTTAGCAAAATAAATCAGTTAAAAATAACATTCGAGGAAACAACTGATTCGTAAGCAACTTATAAATAGAAATAAAAAAACTAACAATAAAATAAAAACATAATAACCTTTCTCTATTAAATATATATTAAAAATATATATGAGGTCGGTATGTATCAGGTTTGCTCTCATTGTTATCTTACACAGCTGAGCGTCTTTTCACTCTTTTGTATCCGATGATGTTGATACGATTAAATTTTTTTCAAGAGAAATTATTTCAATTGTCCCTATATATATTCTATTTCTTTGACGTGGGGACTCTTTTTAGAAAGGAAATTTAAACAAGAAAAAGTTGTTATTTCATTTATCTTTAAGGGTGTAATAATGATATGAATTTAATTATAAAAAATAGCAATATATTTTAATTTTGGCAAAGAAATATATATATACATAATGCTCATGTTTCTTTTTTAAAATTATGATGTTATCATTTTTAAAAACATGTTACAGTAAAAAAAACATATTACCTTTTTAAAGTTAGAACTACATTGTTCTTTTAATTTAAACTCATCATTCTACCAAAATTAAATATCGAAGTAGACATCAAATATAATGATTATGAATTAAATCTTTATTTTAAATTTATCATCAAAATACACTTTCTCTACCATCAAATATAAGGATTATGAATTAAATCTATAATTTAAATTCATCATCAGAATACACTATCCTTCCTAAACCAATCTTTGAAATAATCAAAAGGATATGCTATTATTCCATTAAATGGGGAATTTTAGAGGTTGCAAAAGCTTTCTCGGCCGTCCATATCAGGGTGATTGGTGGAGATTGGACATAGTGGGACCCAAAACAATGAAATTAGAATTTGTATTCATGAAGATTAGACATGGCCCATGGGTGGAAGTGTGGAACTCAACACATTTGGTGAATTTAATTGAGTAATTCAATTTTAATAATTTGATATCAAAGATATTATATATAGTGTTGAAGTGTCAAAATATATTTTATAAATAAAATCAAACCAATCAAACAAAGTATTATATATTTTATCAGATATCAATAGGGGTGTTTAACGGTCGGTTATCGATTTTATAAATTTAATCAGTTCAGTTTAATTGGATTTTAAGAAAAAAATTAACCGGTCATAAATTAAACCTGGAGTATTATAAATCAAACCAATCCAACCGAATAACCATTGGGTTAATTGGTTCGGGATCCGTAAAACCAAATAATAAATTTGATCAAGAAAACACGTATAACACTCATGATTAGTCACACACACTTAGCACTTACTTATATTAGGTATAAAATAATAGCAATCTGCCAAAAGCATAATATCATTATAATTTTTAAAAACATAGATACTCGACTTTTATTTACCCACAAATACTTTTAAGAAATTATTATCATATTCAGTAGCTCATAAAGTCGCTCCTTCTTGCTTGAGCCAAACACAATTTTTTGAATTAAATTGTGAGAAAATAAATTCTAGATCTACTTGAGAAACCCTCTAAATTCACAAAAAATAAAAACTATCTTATAAATCATTATTTATATTTTATTATAAATTTTAAAAAAAAAAGCATAATGAGAGACCTACCTTTTGAAAACTATGATTTGCATGTGCAAAACTTATTTTACATTTGTAATTTTAAAAACAACCAATTATAAATAATGATCCATAAATAATTATATATTATATAACAAAGGTGATCGCATATGATCCATGTTGCCTAAGATTTGGTTCAAATATTGCAAATTACATCACACACTAGGGATTTAAAGTCGAGAACCTCTTCAAGCGACTAAGTAAAAGAGTTAAACTTTTTTCAAGCTATTCAACTATAAATTCTACTGTAGCTTGGTTATGTTAAACTTTGTTTCAAGTCGAAGAAGAGAGATTAACCTCATCGACCCATTATGATTAGTCGCACATATAGCAAAAGTGCAAAATTTTTATGAGTTATTTAAAGCTTTAATTAATACAACTCTAGTATTAATCCCTTCTTCACCTTAAAGGCACTATGTATTGTACTTGAGCACCCCGTATCTTCCTTGAAAGGCCTAAAAAAACTGTAATCCTGACACCTACTCTGACGTGGTAAGCAGCGACATCGTCCACCCTACCAATCCACTCTGGTCACGACGCTACACCCACCTCAACATTTTGACTTTACACTCAAAGACACAATCTTTTAACTTTTTGTCGCTATTTTCAAACACCAGCCGGTTCCTATTGCACCGAGTTAGGTACATTATCCTGCTAATTGTTGCTTCCCACCGGTCCTTTATCTTCTTTGTCGTATGTTCATTGTCTAATAACGACCAAATTCCTTCTAACATTAAAGGGATATGCAACTCGATTTGCCACCACAGTCAAGCTCAACATAAGCTAATTCAAGACAACCTATACTAAACTCTTGAGTGAAGCTTCAATCAAAGTATCTTGCTTAAAAGTATTTCTTATTAATCTTTTTAAATCGTTTGAGATTTTAAAACAAAGTCAAATATTCCTCAAGTTAGGTTGGAGCTTGCATAATGAAGGCTCGTCAAATTATTATAGGCCGAGTCACACGGGTTAGACTCTATTTAGATAGTTAGCTTATTTGCAGGGCAAGTGACACGAGTTATATGTATCCTTAATCCTTTTATCATTGGAATCACTCCCACATCAATATAGTATGCTATAATAAATTGTCAAAGTATAAGGTAAATCTATAAAATAAGGATGTGTTTCTAGTTGGAATGAAAAAGAAACCTACATAGTCAATGCAAAGAGTGTTATAACTTGCAAACACACCAAAAATTAAGCCCACAAAGAAACTTGACCCAACAATATCAGGTGCAACTGGATTCAGAATAATAGATTTTACAAAATTCATAATCCAGATATGTTAGATGGCTATATCCATCAAAATTTGTCATGTTAGCTTTTATCGTGATCACACATATCCGTATGAGATATGCAACTTCGAGAATACCAAGTAGATTTTGATGGTTTGGTTTGTTATGATCAATTAATTAAGATCCATGGTCGCTTGTGTGTTCTTCGTTAAGTTTGGGTTTGTTCCGATCTATTGTTAGGATACGAGGCACAACTGCTTGTTTAGAATATTGAACATGTCAGTATCTGTTCTTTCAAAAAGGTTCTTCAGAATATGACCACCGATTTAGGGTTCTTAACAAGTGTTGTTAAGCTACATGCTCATAACTGTCGATTTAGGATTTGTTCATGGAGCCAGATTTGTTCAGATTGTTTTTTCAGATCTACAATTGATTTTCAGATGTAAGATTTTTGTTCCCTATATCATCATCGTGTTCTACATTTGGAATTTTGAAACAAGTTTATTCATCTCGTTCAATTTTCAGTTTTGGGTGTCCTTTTAGGTTTTATCTTGTCCTTTCAGTTGTGCTTCTCGGTCATACGATAAGATACAAGATGGGAAAAGAATATCAAGAATAAGATGAAGATGAAGATGGTGATCTTTTACCTGCTATTCACGTCACCAACTGTATATAATAACTTTACAGAAAAATTTGGTTACATTATTTGATACAAAATAAAGTCTACTGCATACAATGACAGTATTAACAAAGTTAATTGCGTATTGACGTACCTTGTCCTTACGAGGTATAATTAATATCCATGACAAGTTGACAACCACAGAACATAAACACGTTCACCCCATTCATAGGTAACATGGTCAAAATTGTCAACTGACTTTCGTGGCAAGTCACAAATTCAGCCAAAACAGCAGTAGTCCACCTGCCCCACTTCCTGGCTGCCTGGTTGGTGTTGCCTGGAATATTCTTCTAAATATGGCAAATTCATAATTATACAAACAAGTTTAAACTCTTTGCAATACAATAACACCAGATTTACAT
This sequence comes from Pulicaria dysenterica, assembly GCA_947179395.2. Classification (NCBI taxonomy): domain Eukaryota; kingdom Viridiplantae; phylum Streptophyta; class Magnoliopsida; order Asterales; family Asteraceae; genus Pulicaria; species Pulicaria dysenterica. The sequence continues at coordinate 104,059,255 of OX359290.1, read as the reverse complement.
GGAAGACTGGCTAATCATATGCAGTTTCTAAACAGTAAACAAAAAAACATGGATTTACTATACACTATTACTACATTATTAACCATAAAGAAACAAAAGAATCAATAAAATTGTGTTCACGACCTATAAGACAAGGTTCAAACATGCTACTCGTTACTCGTACGTATGTACATAAAAAGATATATGTTTGGCTCTCGCATCATCGAGTAAAATAGCTTCCAACCAATCCATTATTAAGTTGATTTATTTGGCCACCATAAACGAGCCCAAAATAAGTAACTTTTATGGTAATTTAACCAAAACTTATCTTACTCGATAGCAATATCACCAGTCAAATACCTTTTCAAATATGTACCTTGAAGAAACTCTTCAGCAGAGCCAAATCAACTCAAAATTCTGGTCTGCGACTCTCAAATTTCCAGTTTTGCCCTTTTTAGTAGGAGAACTCAAGGCCTCTAAGTGATATATACTTCTTTACCCAAATTGCAATATCTTCTGCACATGCTTGAGCTTTTGGCGTTTTGAGGAACATTTCAAAAGTTGCGAATTCATGTACAGCATCCTTGTAATCATAAACAGGGGCGTCTACGTTAACCTTTCTAAGCTCCTGAGAGTATGCAATGGCACGATCACGCATCCAATCATGTTCAGCTACTATTGTTAATGTAGGGGGCATTTGTTTTAGAGGTACTCTTTTAGCAGACATTAAAGGATTGGCTGCTGGATGGTCAAGATTGAATTGATCATCTGGTAATAGAAGTTTCCAAGCAAGAATGGCCATGGATCTGTCGTAAAGATAAGAGTTTGCCAGTTTGATCTCAGATTTAGTGGGAGTGCTTCCAATGAAAAAAGGGTACATGAGAACTTGTGCAACCACTCTTATAGGGTCTAAGAGATTCCCGGCTTCAACCGCCTTTTGTGTGACATAATTTGCAATATTTGAACCCGAGCTTACACCAAGGAGCACACACCTATTTATGGCCACAGATACGTCAAAAAATTTGCAAATATAAGTTGTAAACAGAGTACAGAGTTGATGTTCTTTATAGAATAAGCAAGATAGTGATGTATATTATCTTTTAATTTTGATTAACACTAGTAATCTTGGCAATGAAGAGATGCATAATATATACAGATTTATTAGAAGCTTTGGTTGTGTATGGATCCTAATTTGAAATTTAACAAGTTGACGACCCAAACCAAAGAATTTATTAATTTGATTATGGTGGTTTGATCATAAAGGATGATTAATTATAGACTTGTTAGCTTTTATTTCTGAATTTTGTTCTTCATTCAATTACTAGACTTTGATTAAAATTCAAGAATCATGTAATAAACTCTATCAGCACCTGTGGATGGAAGCAATATAATTTCATTTTGTGCAATTGATATTGTAGGTATGTCTGAAATCATCATATCTGAACACTTATAATTGTAAATGAATAAAGACGAGTCCTATGTCAACGGCAAGATCTTGAAATTTAGGTACCTGGAAAGATCAGCATGAGCAGCGATCCAAGGCTCAATCATAGAAGAACCAAACCCATCAACAATTTGTCCCCTCTTCAAGTCAAAGCCGCCAGAGATCCTACACTCAGCCAAATTTGCTTGCTTCGCTAACCAATTTAAAGCCTCCATGCCGTCCTCAAACGCCGCCGGGAACTTACTCTCCGGTGCAAGCCGGTACCCCACCGCCACCACGATCGCATCACACGCTTTGGCAATCCTCCGACAAAACAAATCATTAGCCAACGAAACACTGCTCCCAGTCACAAACCCACCTCCATGAAACTGCAAAACCACCGGCAGTTTACGTAAATCACCACCCAAAACCGGCGAATAACCACCGTAAACACCATCCCCCTTCCCCAAACCTCTCGAATTCCCAAGCACAGAATCAGGGAGAAAGATCCGGAGGGAGAGAGATGTCAAGGGATCGATATGGATATCTTTGGTAGCAACACCGTCTCCGGAGAAACTAGGGTTAGCTGGAGCGACGGATTCATCAGTGCGCGATACGACACCGAATTGATTGGGGATATTGGTGGGGTTTTCAGTCAGGGTTTGTAATTGGCGCTTCAATATGAATTTGTAAAGAAGACTGTAGAGTTTTACAGATACAGAGGGCATTCTGAACAAGAAATGGAAGAAGAAGAATTAAACATTTGGAGAATTTGGGGATTAGTTAGGGTTTTAAGGTAATAATGGAGACTTATTCAATTCAAAATTGGGGAAGAAGGTTCGATAAGGCTACTAATATTTTTATATATAATAATAATAATAATAATAAATACCGTTTAATTTTTATTTTTTTCCTACACGCGTAACTGCGTAACGCTGCTTATTATTCTAGATGCTTACGTTCATTACGAAGATTAGTTTGTAGTAGGAGTTATTAGGGTTTATAATTTTCAAAACAACATCACCACGTCCATAAATTCAACTAACATGTTTAATAAACAAGTTTGACATAACTAATCTATGTCTAGTTGACACGGAGGTAATAAATTCATAAATTCACGGAAAATGAATACTTCACTAACTTATATATTAGTTTTAAAAGTGTTTTATCTTCTATTAAAGAATTAATCTATTCCTTCAAAAAATGAAGCTATTGTATAGGACCCAAAAGCTTAAGGGGTCCACAGTTATATATATATCTCTCGTATACTAGCCATGTTCCCATTATCTCGTGATATTATGTTTTCTTTCTATCTTCCACTTCGGAAAAATTAATATATGGATATCGATCAGAGTTGCTTTACCCAAAAGGTCCAACCAATTGCCTAAAAGACCCATTATCTCGTGATATTATGTTTTCACATCTTTTCCACTTATAGGAATTCGGACTATCGATTAGCATAATTATTAATCGCTTCTTAACTATTGATCAGAATTCACTATAGACAATTGTTGTACGCTTCCTTAAGTTAAATTGTGTTACTTATTATTGTAGTGTACTCAAATCTTCACATTGGTTATTAAAATTATGTAAAAGTCATAATTAGATAGTATTTCTAACTAGGGTTTGAAGACTTGGTGATCTTAAGACAGAATAGTCAATAATATACATTTATGTCTTTAATACTTATATCATATATGATTTTTTCTATTTTATTCATAAAAGTCAAATTTGTAAGAGTTTTCTTTCTTAAATACTGAAATATTAGAATTATAAGTATTAGAGGACCTACTTTTTTGTATTAAAAAACACGAGTTTTACAATAGAGAAAAAACAAACGAAGTTCTAGATACACACTTAAAAGCAAAACTATTAACATAAGCGATCGTCTAACTTTATCCCGTAAATGGTTAGTACTGGTAGGAAGATCGACTACCACAGAATTAGAGGATTAAGGCCGGAAAAGAGCACCACTAGTCCACTACGGCTAGATAGGGGATTAGAGTAACACTCTCTCTTCTTTTCTTTTTGTTAAAAGGTACACTCATCATAATCTACACATGTCTGCAACAGAAATAGATTCTACAATGTTGGTTAAAAGCCTTTTTTTTTTTAACAATTACACTCACCCTCTAATATTATATTTCTACTCCTAAATTTACATCTTATGAACCTATAATAATGGTGATCGCCTAATATATACCTCAAATCACTAGACTCTATGTAGTTATCTTGGTCAAAAATCAAGTATCGGACAAGGACCGAGATTTGAAATATCAGTTTTCGCGGTGGGATATCTTATTTTTATATTATGTAAAGCACACAGACACACATATATAATCAAAATTATAAAAAATTTAAATTGAAAAGGATAAAACCCAAAGTTAAAATCGTACAGGAAGAAAGAAATGGTATGTGATATAGGAAAAAGATAAAAGACATATGTTTGTCGCTCGTACAAGAACGAAAGAAAGAAAAGGTGTATTAATCCGTAAACTTTACAAACTCAGAAGACGCGTATTTACAAACTCTATTCGTAAATCTACGTCATGCCACTTATCGAGATAATAAGGGTGAGCAAAATACTAGCCCAGACCCACAAAAGAATAAAGAAAACATTGACAAGACCAGTTACCAACTATGCTCAGTTTTGTTCAGTTTTAGTTAAAGAAGAAGTGGTTTAGTTACTCTGATACCAAACCAGATTATTCAATATTTGCTCTTTTATATTTAAAAAATTAAATTATTTCAAGAATATTAAATAAAATAAAGTAATAAACTAATAATTAAAGGTTTGCATGCTCCTCGGCTCAAGAATTAACGCCTTCGATGGGCACTGGCTGCTTTCAACACACACAAGTACAACTTAGAGTTGCAAAATTTCTTACAAAATATTTATTTTCCATCTCCAAAATCTGAAATTAGGATGCAAAACAAATGGGACAAATGTTCTGTTAGTTGAACTCGTACCTCAGAGGATGGAGGTATCATGATAAGCAACTTGTTAGATGCCTCCCTCCTATTATTGATAGCTTACACCATCACCGCTTATGACTTCACCAATACGGTATGCAGTCTCACCTTCATTAAGTATCCTTTCAGCAGCCTCTTTGCTAGCAACAACCACCATCCCGATTCCCATATTAAATGTCCGCTTCATTTCACCATCTTCAATATTTCCAGCCTGCAAATACAAATATGACCTCATCAACTTTTTGAACCAGAAAATGTGAAAACATTTTGAGCTAGTTTTTCTCAAAGTGTAATTTGTTTGCAATGAAAAATCAATTATATTTGAAAGTTGAAACACCAACTGTTTATAAAAATAGAAAAGTCTTTAACAAATAAGTGTTGTGGGTATGCTGCTACACAGAAATAAACCCTTAAAACAAAACTCATAAGTGAATGTATACCTTTTGGATCCATTTGAAAACAGGAGGAACCGGCCAAGAGTTATTATAGATAAGGGCGCCAAGGCCTTTAGGGAAAACGCGGGGAATATTATCTGTGAAACCACCACCTGTGATGTGGGCAATTCCTTTTATGCCTCCCTTGCTAATAATATCAAGCACCTGTATTAACATGATTGAAAAATCAGGGAAAGAACAACACTAATAAAAGAACACAGAGCAAGGGCAAAGAATTGACCTGTTTAACGTATATTACAGTTGGTGCCATTAAAGCTTCACCTAATGTAATGGATTCACCAGGGAGCTTGTCCTTCAGTGAGAGTCCACTTCTAGCTAGCACCCTAAAACAATATATAAGGAAAAAAAAAATTAAACCGCTTATAATATAATGCCCTTTAGATTTGTGATGGTAATTTCAACTTTCAAGTGGGTCGATTCTGGTTATGGTATATCTATAACAGGTCACACTGGTAGAATCATCAAAATAAATATAGCTATAAAGATACAAATAGGTAGAAAGTGGTGCAAAGTGTATTTTTATGCATTAAACCTCCTAAATCATTTTGTTCAAGAAAGTATATTACTATCGATATAATATTTGTTCTCATATTTGACACGCATATTATTTATAGATAAAAAGTTTAGGAAAATGTGTTTCGGGTTAACCCAACACGACCTCTTTTGCCGCCTCTATTTTAGATCATATAAAGGAGGTAAGATTTGTTAAACAAGTGATGAACCTTCGAACAAGAGAGAACCCATTTGAGTGAACTCCACTAGATGGCAGGCCAATGAGCACGTCTCCCACAGAGATATTCTTTCCATTTATGACTGATTCCTTTTTCACTATGCCAACCGCAAAACCACTAAGATCGTATTCACCCTTGGCATAAAAATCCGGCATCTCTGCGGTCTAAAGCCAGAAAAAAAATAACTTAACCACAGAGAAAGTAAACAAAAATAAAGTTGCTAATCTGTATCTAAAATACAACGTAGTTGAAAGTTTCCACTTTTCCCTAATACTTTATTTGCTATAAAATAACGACAATTCCTAAACCATACTCATTTTGATCCATTACCCCAACTCGCACCGGTGTTTTGTCACCTCTATAATTCTATAAATAATGACCAACCATTCAGAAGAGCATATGTTATCAAGCTTATAGAACTGTCAAGTGTCAAAAAATAAAGAGTTAATTGCAAATTTGGTCCTTAAACTATCCCAAAAATACAAGTTTGGTCCTTTAAAGATCGAAAGTACAAAAAACGTCCTTATTTTGGCTAAGTTGATGCAATTTCAGTCCTTTGTCTAACTTCCGTTAGACTTGGTCCGTTAAGTGCTATGAAAGTTACTATTATACCCTTCTTATTCTTTTTTTAATAAAAAAATCATTTATTATTAATAAAATTATTTCAATTATCAATAATTAATATGCTGGTTCAATCCCATCCTGAGACAAGTGTCCTTTCTTCTTCTCTTTCAAATGGCCACCGTACACAACACCATCGGTGCCTATCACGGCTGCCATACCTCCGACCACCGCGCACCGTCGTCGCCGTCGCCACTAGGGATGTAAATGAGCCGAGCTACTCGCGAGCTATTCGAGCTCGGATCGTTAAAAGCTCGAAACGAGCCGAGCCTAAACAAGCTCGAGCTCGAGCCTAGATTAAAGCTCTTTTAATAAACGAGCCGAGCTCGAGCTCTAAAGAGTGGGCTCGCGAGCTTAAACGAGCCTAAACGAGCTTCATATATAATATATTTTTATATTTTATTTGTTTAATTTTTAATAATTATATATAATTTTAATAAAAATATCAAAATAATACCCGAGCCTAAACGAGCCTATAGCTTAAACGAGCCTAAACGAGCCGAGCCCGAGCTTCATAAATATTGAACGAGCCGAGCTCGAGCTCAACATTATAAGCTCTAAACAAGCCGAGCTCGAGCTCGAGCTTAAAAAATCCTAATCGAGCCCGGCTCGATAAGGGTCTGGCTCGGCTCGGCTAGGCTCGTTTACATCCCTAGTCGCCACAGCACGCCGTCACAGCCGTCACCGTCTCCATCGCCACCGCCACCGCCACCGCTCTAACACTCACTCTCTCTCTCTCTCTCTCTCTCTCTCTCTCTCTTCCTACACACACAAAGACACACCTCTCTCCATCTTTCTGCAATCACACACAGATTGACACACCACCGCCACCTTGACGCGGCCATTACCACCGCCTCTCTGCCGCCGCATTACCACCACCCCTCCGCCGCTGCCCTCTCTGCCCTAACCACTATACACACACAAACCCTAGATCTATACCCAAAATTACTAAAAACACTAGATCTACGCATAAATGGTGTGCAAACCCCCAGATCTGTACCCCACATGTGGTTGCCGAGGACCGAGGCAGCGGTGTTGATGAGAGAAGAAGGGCGATTGTTTTTATCCAGATCTGCGGCGGTGTTCTAGCTTTTGTCGTAAGGAACATAGAGAGAGGAGGTTGACGACGACAGAGGAACATAGAGAGATAGGGGTAAATGTTTTTACCCAGATCTGCGACGGTTATGATGGTTGCCGGCGTCAGAGGTGGTGGTGGTTGGTGTTGGCGACAGAGGAACATAGAGAGTGTGTGTATGTATTTAGATCTATCGCCGGAGACCTAGGTTTGGTGGTGGAGATGGCTGGTGATGGTGGAAATCGCTGGTGATGGTGATCTGTGGTGATGGTGGCGGACATGGTGGCTGAGATTCGGTGGTGATGGTGGGTGGCGGCGCTGACCATTAATGGTGGTCTTGGACTCTTGGGTTTACCAAGAGAGACATGACACAAAAGAATTTGACAGACATATGACACATATGCCTATACGTGTATTTAATTATTATTATTATTATTATTATTATTATATATAATTATTAAAAGATAAAAAAATAAGGACAAGGACTTAACGGACCAAGTCTAACGGAAGTTAGACAAAGGACTGAAATTGCACCAACTTAGCCAAAATAAGGATGCTTTTTGTACTTCCAATCTTTAAAGGACTAAACCTGCATTTTTGGGATAGTTTAAGGACCAAATTTGCAATTAAAAATAAAAAACCAAATATATGACGAAGTTACCTCTCCCCCCAAAAGAGCACAATCAGATTGCTGGCAACCATCAACAATTCCTTTTATAACCTGAAGAATCAGAATCAGATAATTAGCATTGCCACCTTGATTAATAGTTTTAGCCATAATATGTTTATGTGGGTAAAAGAATCTACACCTTTTCAGCAAGATCAACATCAAGGTGGCTTGTAGCATAGTAATCAAGAAAGAATAAAGGCTTAGCTCCAGAGGTAATAATGTCATTGACACTCATTGCAACCTAAATTTCAACTAAATTAGCGGCTAGTATATGTTTTAAAAAAGAAGACACCAGAATAGATGTAAATTGCAACATACCAGATCGATACCAATTGTATCATGGATTCCAGTCTCGAATGCCAGCTTAAGTTTAGTTCCCACTCCGTCTGTACCAGCTACAAGATAAGAATCCCCTGCTCCACAAAAATGAAAGTTGTTACTCATTAAGTCATACACTAAACTAGAATTTGATCTCATAAATACAAACATAGAAAGCAAAGAAGAGAGCAGATTGTAAAACGATACAACTACCATCTTATACAAAAAAGCAATAAAAAATTAAATTAATAAAAATAGAAAAAAAAAGGTATACAAAGAAGCAAAATTTGCTGCCTGAGTTAAAAAATGTCATACCAAGTGGAAATAGACCACCAAAACCTCCAATCCCGGGTGCCATTTTTGCAATCCTTCGTACAAGCTCTGATCCAGCATCTATATCAACACCAGCCTCCTTATACGTAAGTCCTTCTTTCTCTTCTGTAACTCCCCCATGATTGCTGCTAGCCAAACATGCAAATTCATTTTTTGTATACTTTTTGCTCTCTACATTCTTTGAAGTGAGTGATAATGTTGCATGTCTCCTAGACAAGCAACAAAACTTGCATGTGCTTGCATAAATTGAGGAACTATCAGGTTTCTGACAAAAAGGCTTAAAGGCATACTTAGAAATCTCTAAATTTGCTCCAGCAGTAGAAATGCTCATGATACCAATGGATGTCGAAAGATCTTTGGTAGAGAAATTTAGGATTAGAATTCAACTATTGTACACAACGAACTGATTGTATGTCTGCAAATAAAATACAAAACAGTAAGCAAATCAGATGTGCTGATGTTATAAGAATAAACACATGGCCAGGGGACTTTGCCATTGTCTTTTAACTCTTTTTCGCATAACTAAGCAAAAAGATTAATCCATTACATAACTGTACTCCCGTATTCATAATTACATCAACTTCTCCATGATATTATTCGTCATCTCACATTCTGTTTTCAGATAACCATTATGTTGGTAAATAAGTAAATTTGTTTTAAACTGAACAAAAACTATGTTAATGATATTAAAAAATCATCTTTAAGAGAAGAAGTACTCAACAAATATATATTTTCATTTCAATACACACTGAATGAAAAATTTAGAGTACAATGATATACTGTATGTTTTGCATTGCAAAAAAACATTTTGATACTGATATAAATATATTGTAAAAGTGAAATAACTCACTCTATGTCATAACAAACATACCAAATCAAAGTGCAAAAATAATGGATCAATACAGAGCAAGGCAAGGGGGCATGGTAGGAGGAGAAGTGAGGAAGGCGAAGGTCAGTGCACAGAGATCGGGTGGCCAAGCCGGTTGGGGGAGTAACTAGTTAAGTATCAGGTAGTGATACAAGTACAATACTTCTTCTGTTGTTTAAGAACTATACGGCCCATTTACCCTATAACAATAACATAAATAGGGCAGTGGCCGATCCAGGAACTATCCTCATGTGGAGCACCTGGTAGTGATACTAGAGGTGGCAATATAAGTGGGTTGGGTAACAGGTCAAGATGGGTCGAGTCAAAACAAGTCTAATAACAAAAGTAAAAAACAATAGCAAAAAACATGCTGTTTGCACAAATACATAAATAATACAACAATTATCAAAAACTTATAAGTAAATTTTAACAAGTAGCAGCTAGAACAGCCAAAGTCATAAAAAATAGCATAATCCAAATCGGAAAAAAAAAATCAAATTCATGTACTCAGACTTCTCCTTGTATTCATTGTGTAATTTTTCCGCCTTTTTTGATCTATGTATATATGTTCCCTTAAAGTCATACGGCTTTCAGGTATCTTATGTTTCATACTAAAGATGATGTTTGCAGATACTACCTTTTTAGATTGGCTTTAATAGTTTGATGAATCTTTTGATGAACTATAAATTTGTATCAAAATCATAAATAAAAATCTCAAATATGACTGATAACTACTAAATCACCAAACATACATTTAAACATATAATTTCATAAGTTCATAACATGTGCTAGTTCCAACTAAATAATCAATATAAAATTCTGTTTGGTTGGCAGATTTTTTTTCATAGGATTTGCATACTGTCAAAGGATTTGCATTTGGCGGGATTGTGAATCCAATCCTGTGTTTGGTTGACAAAATCTGTTAAGGGGTGTTTGTTTCATTCTTTTGGGAGGATTTCAAGGGAATGGGAATTTAAATCCTCCCAAATGATGTGTTTGTTTTGCAATTTGTGAAGAAGGAATCAAAATGATGGGAATGTTTAAAATCCCATGAATGGGGGATTTAGAAATCCTCCCACCACCCCTGGTATTTCAAAATCCCATATCTGTGGATTTCTTCCGGCGACCGTCCAGCGACCCCTCTGGCTAACATTCCGGCGAACCATCACCTCCACTAGCTGTCGCCGTCGTCGTACTACCGTCGCCGTTCTCTGTCCGTCTTCGTCCTATCTTCAACGTCCGTCTCCGTCCGTCTTCTCCGTCTTCGTCTAGCCACCACAAACCCTAGCTTCGCAGAAACCCTAGCAGAGAAGGGCGTCTTCGTCCGTCTGTCTTCTACGTCCGTCTTCTCCGTCTTCGTCTAGCCACCACAAACCCTAGCAGTTCGACGACGAAAACCCTAGCAGAAAAGGGCGGCGGCAGAAACCCTAGCAGAGAAGGACGACGGAAACCCTAGCAGAGAAGGGCGGTGGCTTAGTGGTGGTTGTCGTTAGCAGGGAAGGGCGCCGGTGAGGTGGTGGCCGGCGGTTTGATGGTGGTGTTGATAGGTTTATGTGGGTGTCTTGGATGAGGTTAACCAAACAAGGGAGTGGGATTCTAATTCCCCCCAAATGAATTCCCCCCAAATGCAAATCCCCTTATGAATCCCAATCCTCCCAAAATGAAAGAATGAACCAAACACCCCCTTAGGGTTTGCACTTCTGAAATCCTGTTTGTTTTGTAATTCAATCAAAGTATTTGGATTGATTCTGTGACAAATGACAGAATTGTCCTTCAGTAGATCAAGTTGAAATTTTCACAAACTATTCAACAAATCAGTTAAACTCAATGCTCTTGCAAACCAATTAAGTCAAATACAGCACAAATTAAAAAACAAAACTGCTGTACGGCAGGGTTAAACCCAATGCTCTTGAAAGGGATAAAATCACAGATAAATTTCACGGTTAAAACAGATCACAATTATGTACAACAGGGTAAAAATCATGAGATAAATCAACCACAAAGAGATAAAATCGACAGAGACACGTGAGGGGAAAAGCTTTACAGGAGAATGGTACAGAGGCGGCGACAGACAGACGGAGACGCTTAACGAATTACAGGCGACGCTGGACCGACGGCGACGATGGCAACGCTGGGGAATTTTCGGCGGTAGTGAAGACGATGAGGAAGGTGGCGGCAGTCGGCGGTGGTTTTTTAGCTTTGCCAAAGACGATAAGGAAGGGGGCGGCAGTCGAAAGCAACAGTGTGGGGTTGAGAAGCGGCAGTGGCACCGAAGGCAACTGTGTAGGATTGAGAAGCGGCGGAGTAACGTTGGAGTTAGGAATTGAACGACTAGGGCAATAAAGGGTTTTGTTTGTTGATGGGGTATGCTTTCAAAGGGCTGGCCGGGGAGCTTACTGGTTCGTCATTTAAATAGCTTTTTCATTACGCATGTAACGCGGATGATGAGAAACAACAAAAACCTTAAAATAATATGCTAAAAGAATAAGCAAACAAACCTGTTGATAGTATTGTGGAAGAGATGGTGACGAGGAGCTGACCGGAGGAGTGTACTGCCGACGACAAAATAGGAGGAGATTCTAGTCTCCTGCTCAGCAAAGCAAGCTTTTGAGGGCTTGAAGCCCTAAATATAGCAGACCAGACTTCAATCTTGAAATTCAAGCCCATAAAGCCCATTTAAGATATTATTAGTTAACCCATCGTTAATATATTATACAATATATATAAAAGGAGGAAAAAATTTTGTTTTTTTGTTTTTTTGTTTTTTTGCTTTTTTATCTTTTAGTGTAAAAAATGATATTATTATTATTATTATTATTATTATTATTTTGTTTTATTATTATTATTATTATTATATTTTTTTTATTATTACTATTAGTATTAGTATTAGTATTATTATTATTATTATTAGTAGTAGTAGTTGCAATAGTAGTAATATAGTAAATAGACATATATCTTATATTTCAACACTTATTATCAAAATCTATTATTATTGCTATTTTATTGTTTACATTTAAAACACTTTAGTTTAATTCAATAGTTATTTCTATTAATATTAATGACGGAAGTCAAGGCTAAAATTTCGAAACTTTTTAAATTATTTTTTATAGAATCGTTTAGACGAATTTCATTATAAATTAAAGTAACAATATAATCTTACAATAGACGAAATACTATTTTTATTCCGCCGCGAAACGCGGGTAATATTTACTTGTTCGTTACAAGTTACAACAATTTTGTTGTTCAAAAAAAACTTCAAATAATAGATATACTAGTTATCTATATATAACTTTCGTTTTTTTAACTCACCTTGTTCGGTTATTCCGCTTGGCAAATTTTGTAACGCTGTTAAACTTCACTCATTGGTCTCTATAAATTATGTCACATAACAATAACCAATTTTAATATTATTGCACATTTACTAATTAATTATTGTTATTGAACTTAGACAATAACCAATTTTAATATTATTGCACATTTACTAATTAATTATTGTTATTGAACTTAGTTGATTACTCACCCTTGTTTTGATAATAATAAAGTTAGCACATTTTGTGTCTAAATAAAAATATTATTTTAATCTATCTATATATCTATATAAAAGGCATGCAAATTTTCCAAAAATAACTATAAATTGAGTCTTAATTAACCAATCATAACCTTCAATTTCAAAATTATTTCATTCTCAAAACAATTTTTGAAATATTAAAAACGTGGATAAGAAATTTTAATTTCAAATTATTCAATTTCAATTTCGAAATATAAATTTTAAATTTATTGGGAGGGGGTTAGATGAATATTTTGAGGGGGTTTTATAAAACATATAAGGATGTTTTAAGGAAATATGAGGGGGTTTTATAAAAATTGTATAATAATGTAATTAATTATAAGTTTTTATAAATTATTTTTAGTAACTTGTGATATATTTTGTTTAGAGAAAAAATAATTATATATTTACGACCGTCCATTTTAATCTACGTTTTGGTATAAATTTTATTGTAATGACACTTTTTTGAAATTAGTATATTCTCATCACAAAGGTGATATTCATTTACTGCATTATTTTTATTTAAAAATTTTAATATCTCAAATACACTTCCGAAATACTCGTGTGTGCACGGATCAATAAACTAGTTTCAATTTATACTGTTTAGGTTTAAAAAATCACTGTTGTTGACAGGTTTATGCATGAAATAATTTAAAGAAATGTATAAAATATGAATGAATTTATGTTGATTAATATTACTACGTTTACTTTAAAAATTAGAGGAAATCCTTACTAATAAAATATAAATGAACGTACAAAATACCCTTATAAATTATCGACAAAGTCATCCTGTGATTGTTATGGTGGAAAGGAGGTTTACTCATTATATATTTAGTTTTTCTCTAACCAATATAAGTTATATAAGTTATGATAAATAATTATATATAGATTCAGTGATATATGTTATTAATATTGGGTGTTAGTGATGAGGTAGTTATGTTGATATATCAATTAGTGATGACAATAATATGTGTTATGACTATGAACGTTCTAAAAACATTTTGTTTCAAAATATAACTAATTATAATAGAAAATTATCTTGAAATGTATTGGTCTCACTCTCGTTATTTTAACTCATCCTGGAAAATCTTGACTACAATCTACACTCTCAAAAGGTATTTCAAGGTCATCTAATAAACGCTAAATGGTTTTGGCATTCTTTCGATTGAAGTAAGGCCATGTTTGTTATAATGAAATGAGAGTGAGAATGAAAACATTCATTCTATTCATTTACTAAATAGATGTTTGTTTTAAAGATGGAAAGAAAATAAGCATTACAAAGGTAATGTCATTACTCATATTTCATTCCTCCTCTTAACCCCTTTTTTTGTTCATTCCATGTGTAAATGAGATAGAAAATTACTAATATACCCCAATATATATTAATGATAATCTCGTAGTTTTGATATTCATCTATTTTTTAAAACAGGGGCACTTTGGTCATTATTCATTTATTCTTTTCATTCCAATGTTTATTATTCTCTAAGAAACATACTAGATTAATTATTCAATTTATTTCGAAAAAACAACCAAACACGCGGATGGAATGGTAATGAACTGTTATATTTCTTTGACAATTTCATTCATTTGTCTATCCCATCCCTTTATCATTTTATTTCCATACAACCAAACATGTCTTGAGTTCTTTTCTTTTTTTCACTTGGTTGAAGATATTCTAAGATTATTAAAGTACCAGTATATATGACTTCTTTTTTAATACAATGATGTAGAGGGAATTTTAACATTTTAATTATATCATTTTGTTATATGGTGGTCCACTAGTCTATACTTTCACTTTATATTTGAGAATTTTGTGCAACACATGTAAATCATTTGTTCATAAGGAATTTTAGCTAATGTATATATTTATTATTTTATTAATCAACTTACATGTTATGCTGGCATTTGATCTCGTATACAGCTATTTAATATTGTTTTGATTGCAAAATCCATAAAGATTACACAATCTTACTAATCCTTTAAAGGATAAAGCTAAACGACTGATAGTGTGAAATCTAGTTATATAATTTATGTCCAATAATCACCTAAGTTTCACCACACACTACCAGCAAGTATGATTGGATCATGCAATAGTATAGTAAAGGTAAGTAATGGGTATCGTATCCACGGAGAGCAGTGCAACACCAAAGAGAATGATAAACTAATAGTTAACCTAAAGGTGGGGTTTTCAGTTTTGAGAGTGAAAACTAATAACTAACTACTAATTAAAAGCAGAAAAACAAAGCAGATAAATGAACTTTTGCAAACAACCAATTAAAAGCAAGTACCCACATTAATCTTTCCCCCATGTTGTGATATACTTCAAGATCAATTTAATTGATTACCTAGATTGACTTAGCTATACTCCACCTCCTATTTCATATAGTTATTGTGCGACGGATAAAGAATAACAACTTCCTATTGATCATCTATGTAACACCGCAAAAATACAAGCCATATTTTTTTTTTAAATCACAGCGGAAGTAATACGTTATAAAACTAAAAAGGAAATAACATCAAAAGTTAAAACCAACACTGTACAAACATACAGTACTTCCTTTAGTGTTACAAAACATTTCATAAAGTATGGCTCATCATTCTAAAACCCAAAATATCAGAGCTACGGTCAAACTTTCCCTGTACACAAAAGCTGCAACCTACCGTGCCCTCAAAACCTGAAACAGAGAGTTAGGGTGGGGAATTAGCACAAAGCTAAGTGAATGAAAATCAAGCCACAAGCAATTAAAGCAGAACCACAACGATCACAAGAACAGTTTATCTCAAATATCAAAGGACCGGCGGCTCTGCCGAGCCTACGACCAATGCTGGCCATAGCAATGATCTACCGATAGCCATCTGCTAACTGGCACAGTTAAACCCCCTCTGCTACAACAAATGCAACAGAGGATCTAAAACTGCCTAACCAGAAGCAACTGACCCAGCCCAAAACCACGCTTAGCTGACCTCTGCCACAAACATCATGAGCACAATTTCATGCCTTGATACTCATATCTTGGACACAATTTCAATAATCATCACATAACCAGTCAAGTAATCACATCAGACTAAACAGTCTATCGCATGATTAATCGTATAAAATTCAAGTAACCATAACAGTTACAACTAAAACCACTAGTGAATTAAAGTCCACTCACCTGTGTTCTCCAACACCACACTCAGTATTCTAATTTCACTGAGCCTTCTCGTTTCCTGAAACACATCATAACTTAGTCAGTAATTGGGATTACATTCCAATTTACAAAAGCGACAACTCTCATTGGCTACAAGCAATAAAATTACAGAATTAACGTCTGAATCACTACGCACGAAATGATCACACTTCGCACGTATTGAACTTTCAAACTCACGAAGTGGCTAACCCACTTCGCACGCAATGGGCACTGGTACGCACGAAATGAACCTCACTTCGTGCGACCAAAACTCATCGACTTCATCTTCTTCATCATGCACTACGCACGTAATGGAGTCACTACGCACGTAGTGGACTCCACTTCGCACGGCCAACATGCAACATTCAAGAACTTCCTAATCAAAACTCGACATAAACAACACAACATCACCTCTTGCTCGAAATCCAAACGTTAACCCTCGCTTAGAACTCGAAAACAGAATTACGGACTCAAGTTTGAGTAAGAGTGGGTTTTTTTGTTCTTTTCTCTCTTCTCTTATGCAGCCAAAACCAATCAAATGAGAACAAACATAAACAAATGCTATATATATAGGTCAAGACTGAACATATTACACTACACAGTGCAAGTACTGATATCTGAGATACAGAAACCTAAATAAAGCGGTCCTACTCAAGTCATCAACAAGCAACGAGGTAATATTCGGGACCCTCGTATAAAAACCAAATCATATGATATCAATAACATATAAAAATATTAAACTAATATTTTTACCTCTTACCTCGCGGTCCAATTTAAATACCAAGTAAGCATCAAATAAATATATAAATAAATAGCAGATAATTATAAACAATCAAATATACTAATATAAACAATTAAATAACTTACCACCGTCACGAAACAACTAGGCCCTAAACGCGGGTGTTACAATCTAAATCCACACAACCTAGTGCATAATTCAACAAGCATATTAAAACAAGTTTAATATAAACCAACCGTTTCCTCGATTGCAAAGCCCTAGAAAATTAGGTTTAGGTTATGGAATCTGGATTCTGATTACTTTTCCTAGTAAACCCCTAAACGATTCATAGACAAACCATTTAAAGAGGAACATACATCATATAAACTTCCTATTCATACTCAATATGAACCATAAATCCAGAAACGAAGATAAAAACTGTAAAAATCCAAGCTTTAATTGATTAAACAGGCAACTAGAATCAATCCATAAGTAAACAAGGAAATCAAAGCATATCCCAACTAGGGTTCAATCATAAGATGAATACATAAGAAGATCAACCCATAAATAGGCTTAGAACAACAAGAAGTCCCAAGAAACACATGATTAATCAAGAAAAAAAATGCAAATCTAGACAAACCGAATGAACTTTGATGAATCTTGATGTTTAATCTTCAATCCTTGGCCTCCAATGGTGTTTTGATGCTCCAAAAGTGTTTAAAAGTCGAGTCCCCTGGTTCTAGGGCCGGCCAATGGGTATTTATAGTGAAAAACAATTCAAAAATTTAATTTAATTAAAGATAATGTCTGACCGACACGAGCTCGCGGCGCGAAAAACATAAGATCGCGGCGCGAGCCTTTGTCTGTGAGAGATAGCCATCAAATTAAAGTTGTAGCCCTCTGAGTCTAGTTTCCGTGGCCGCTGGAATCACCTCAATCCGAGTTTGTATGACTGAGATAAGATCAAAACAGCGGAGGTGTGTCGGAGTTGACAGCTTTTCTCATTTTCTTCGTTTTCGCTCTTTTTTCGCCGTTTCTTCGAATATTCCACCCTATTCAACATGTAAGCATCCCAAATAACAATTTAGTGTATTACCTACTCATTTATGCATAAAAAGAAGTGTAAAACCTATAATATTTACGGATAAAAACATAGTAAAATCCGGAAATATCAACGACCCGTGTATCAATACGGGATTATATAAGTTAATTTTAAATTTATATAGTTTTAAAGATTCATAACACGTATAGTAAAAATAATGACAAAATATAGATAGGAAAATAAAATATCGTAAAAAAATAAGAAATGAATAACCATTACAGAATTTTGAAATCCATACATAATATTATCGTTAAATTTTCTGTAAAACCTTTTTTATAAATAACATTCATGGTTTTATTAGTATAGTTTCCTTCATCGCAAATTAAAACTTTTAACAAATCCTTACTCTTTACTCGAGAAACCGTCACATATAACTATTAATGAGTAAAAACGTGTATTTTTAATACTTTTTATAAATACTCTTTTTAGAAAATATAAAGTTACATTACATGTCTAAAAGTTTTTAATATAATATTAATGTGCTTCTCGTGATGGAGCTTTATCCTGACATTGTAAAGACATAACTATAATATTATTGTCGATGTTATAATATCAAGTGCTTTAAATAAAATTTTATTAGCCAATTATATATTTGAATATTTGAAATTGTAAACTAAATTTATTAAAAGTTAAATAACGATGACATCCATATAAGTATACGCAAATTATATCGCATAAAAATAAGATTCTAACATGAGATATATTATGTCTATACATACGTAAATCACTTAAGTGTAATTTATTATTCAATTAAATATAATTGAAAACACGAGATCTTACTGAATTCAAATATCCATGTAATAATAACTTTTTTATGTATCAAGTTATTAGTTAAAAAAATAAGAAAACTTAGACAATTAAATTTTTTATATAAAATTTCAAGTTGTATGTGTAGCTACAAAACTCATTATCAAGACAGTTGTTTCACTACCCATTAATTATGTAGAGTTCTAGTTTCTGAAGGGTTATTTACTCACAACTAACAATTAATTTTAAAAAGCTCTAACGGTAGTGGTAGTTTTGTAAACAACTCTATGCCACTAACCATTAGTTATAGTATACTTTTGATATTTTTATTGAAATACCAAGAAATCAGTGATTATATCGACTACATTATGTAGATGGAATAACTATAAAAAACTAATATAATGTACAATAACTACTTAGATGTTGATAAAACAATTAAATAATACTAATTTTTTTAAAAACCTCATATCCCAATAAATTTTTTATCAAAACGCAGATAAAAATGAGACGATTACAAATATATAATTATTTTTTCTCAAAACAAAATATATTTGAAGTTATTAAACATAATTTTTAAACAACTTATAATTAATTACATTAAATATAATTTTCTTAAATCCCCCTCGCATATTTCATTTTACCCCCTCGCATAATGATTTTATTTTTCATTTTTTTTATTTATTTTTTCAAAATGAAGGGCTATGATTGGTGGAGATTTTTTAGGAAAGGAGAATGATGATGTAAGCATCATTTTCTTTTAATAAGGATATAAGATTTGTCTAAAGTAACTTATAAACCAAACATCGATATTATCCTCAATTAAACTTATCGATATACCCTTAACAAATACAATCTAGCTACAATATGTCAGTAGAAATTCAAGCTACAAGCTCTAACTCTAGCTCTAACTCCAGTTTCAACCCTAGCTTATACTTATCTAGTTTTACTGAAAAACATCCAAAGTGTCTAATTTCTCATTTTTTTCTTTTTTTCTTTTCATATATCGCGGTGTGTAAGATTAAGCCCAAGATATTATTTGTTGAGTTTGTCGAAAGTGGTTGGGTTATAATGTTTTTCTATAACTTTATGATGATCTTTTAATACTATGTATAGCCTTCGTACGAACCTATAAGAAAATATAAATGAAGGATCAACAAATTGGAATTTGGAGTCATTAGCACTTTAGCTATAATAATTTTATAATTTATGTATCAATTTTAATTTGTAACTACGAATGTCAATATCGACGGTTTTCTATTTAAGATACATATGCAGCTGCTAGCCAACTAGTTTTTCTTCTTTAAAAATTGTTGCATCCTTCATATAAACTAGCTAGCATCATACCCGTGCAATGCTGCGGCGATAGATAGTTTTTGTTTTGCAATATTTCGTTTTAAAAAATATAATGATATGTTATTCGCGTGATTTAATGTTACAAAAAAAGTTTTAAACAACATGTCTATTTTTTCAATTTTTCTTATATTTAAATCAATTACTTATTAATTTTAAAAATATATTCTAAAAAACATTGAAATAAGAAAAAAGATTTATATTTATAAAATAAGGAGGGATAAATTAATAAGATTTTAGAAATTATGTTTTAGTGGGAGAATATATTTTAAATGAATACAGAGTTAAAGTAAATTAGGAAATTAAATGGTTAAAAATTGCGTGGATGAGATTAATTTAGTTAAAAAGAAGGGTGAAGATTTATTTTTGATTGAATTTTAAGATAAGAAGTTTTAAGTGTTAGAGGAGAGAGAGTGTTAAATGGTTTATATAGTAATATAAATATAGATATGCCAACTAGTTTGTCTTCTTCAAGAATTGTTGCATCCTTCATAAATAAATATGATATGGTCTCAATTGGCAGTTGAGATGACATCTATGTTGGTTTGGGTTAAAAAATATTATACCTTTGGCATAATAAGCCAAGATGCTCATGAATGAGTTTTTTTCTTCAAATTTATTACCCTATATGAGTACCTTTTGAATTCTAACGGAGTAGTAGTTTAATTTGTTTAGTTTTGTAATAATTTAATTTTAATATGTGTTTTAGTTTGTATTTTAAGAAAATACGAATCTATCCTTCATTTTATAAATATTATATGTTTTACAGAAAATAAAAATAAAAAAGAATTTGGTAGTGATGTAGTGGTTAGTAATAACAGTAATTTATATTACGACTGTAAATGGTTAGTGATGAGTACCTTTAGTGATACTGATACGAGGGTTAAACGAAATTTTAACCGTGGTTTCTGTAATAACTTCTTAAAGTGTCACAATTGTTTGATAGAATACATACAAGCCACTTGTTACCTATACTATTCGTAGATCAATTATTATGGCTACTGGTGAAAAGATTGTTCTCGAAACCGTTTAACACTTTATCACTTCTAGACACATATGACACTTTTCGCATAAACACAATTAAAAGAAAATTTTTATTTTCTACCAAATCTTAATGCTTCATCCTTCTATAAGTAGATAATGTCAAAAATTCAGTAATTTTTTTCTTATGTCTTCTCTTGTTTTTGACACTTAGTTTTTGTTTTTAAAACTTTCTATCGAAGATAACATATTCGGATCCAAACACCCTATAAATTTGCTATTCAAATTTCTTCCTTTGGAAGCAAGTTTCAACCATCAACAATATTAAATTATTAATATTCAATATCTAATATTCTAATTTCGGAAAAGTATGTTTTGACTTTGACCACCTTCCTAATTAACCGGTTACCGGTAAAACCCATCACAAACAGTTAAAAGACTGCATTAAAAGTATATCAACCAGACACGTGTCTGTTAACCCTCTTATAGCTGTAAGTAATACATTTTTCCATATTTCCCTCAAACTCTCTCTGTCTTTCTCTCTCTCTCTCTCTCTGGAGATAACCCTTTCTCTATCTAAACTCGTTCGACAGATTCGTTCGAATCCGATCGAATTTTCGTTCGAGTCCGATCGAATTTTCGTTCGGTTCTTGTTTTTATCTATCTTACTATCAGGTAGGTTACGTTTGTGTTGTAAATTCACGACGATTGACCGACGTTAACGACGTTTTGATTATCTGCAAGACGATTCACGACAACATCCTGTTGGTTTTTTCCTCAAATTATATCGATTGCGTTTGTTGTGTGCGAAATCTAGGTTTTCTGATATTAACCAGGTCATATTCTTCCACTCCCTGATTCTTTTATATTTGTTTCTTTGGCTAGTTGGATTTAGGGCATCATTATTCATTGATTCTTTATCTGTATATTGGTTTACCATTTCCGGGTTCTCATACCGTTGATATATATATATTCGTATTTTGTATAGGTCTTGGTTCCATACAAGAAACTCTGTGATATTTTTTGGTGCGTTGTTTTAGTTTGCCCCCAAAATTGAGGGTTTTCTTGTCTGAGATTTGCCCCTTTCTTCTAGGCATAGGTTTTCTGTTATCATTCGAGGAAAAATAAACTGAAAAGAACGGAAGAAAAAGGACCACGAAATATTTCTTTTTTGTTTTTGAGTTGGTGGTTTAGCCGAATCTAGGGTTTCCTTGGGGGATCTTTTCGCTCCTCTATTTCCGGGAGTACATTTATAACTTTTAGTTGAATAGAAAATGGCTCTGAACTACTCTCAGCGGCCAATTTTGCCTGCCCATACATCTGAGGACAATCTGGTTTCACCATTGAGGATTGTGAATGGGTATGTTGTGGAAGGCATGACAGAAAAAGGGGGAGAGGGCTGTGCTAGGCCTAGGCATGCTAATGGAGATACACGTGATCGATTTGGTTACGGAAGGGAGAAATTCGATAAAGGTGGGCCACCAGATCCGGTGTCCGCAGACATAATTGACTTATTGCCATCAGATCCATTTGGGATGGATATTGATATTAGTACCACTTTTACCGCCATCACCGGGTGGCTTGCAGATTTAGAAGTGGACTATGGGGCATATGTCAGGAACGAGGACTATGGATTGTTTGCAGAGCTCAATCTGATTTGGAATAGTGCTACGAGGTTTCGGTCTTATCCAAATAACGAGGAACCTGATGATAAGGGTGGTGCAGCTTGTAGCGTCGGCAAATGCATGACAGGATGTCAGTTCAGAGATGTTGAGGTTGACTCTGTGATTCATCCCATTAACTGTGTGGATGACATAATGAGTTTTGATCATGGAAGTACAAGCACTCTTACCTCAAAGAATGAGAATATTGTAGATGGTTTTGATCATTCTTTTAAGGCAGTTGGAGGAGATCCTCATGAGGCATTTGTTCTTGCACTTAGTTATCTAGGAACAAGAGATCTTCTTTTAGTGGAGCGTGTTAGTAGATCATTGTGTACTACCATTCGCAATGATTCGCTTTTGTGGCGGAATATTTGCATTGATCAACCATTGAGTGAGAGGATTACTGATGATATTCTTGTGCGATTAACTAGCAGGGCAGAAGGCAATCTTTTGTGTTTGACCCTCATAAAGTGTCCAAGGATCACTGATGATGGTCTGAGGCTTGTATTGGAGGCTAATCCAAAATTGACTAAGGTGAGCAGTTTTTCAATCATTTTAACTTTTAGCTGTTGCTTATGTTCTTTCGGCATCTATTAGAGTTTGAACTAATTGATTCTTAAAGCTCTTTGCATCAGTTATTGCGCAATCAGGAATCCTATTTTAATTTTCTATTAACATTTTGGATAGGTTTTGGTATTATTGCGTGCTCTGTTTCCTAACATTGTATAGGTTTTGACGTTTGTGTAAATAATGCATTGTACTATTTGGCTGGAACACCATCGAGTTGAAATTGGGTGTTGCGAGCATCCCTTTTTCTTAAAAAATGTCTTATCAGCTTGAAAGTGTATTAGATTCAAATAAGTAGGACAAACTCAATGTTGTTTATTGATTTAAATAAGAGTTAATTACATTTTTTCTCCCAAAAATATAGTAGTTTTTACGGTTTTGGTCTCTAACTTTTAGATTTCATGGTTTTGGTCCCAAAAGGAACAAACCTCGTACGCTTTTTGGTTTCTGCACAAACTAAAATGACCAATTTGCCCCTACCTTTTTTTATTATTTCTTTTAAGTTTTTATTCATTTTAAATTGTTCTTTAAAAATGAAAAAAATGCCAGCCTTTAAATATCTCCGTCACTCTCTCTCTCTCTCTCAGGCTTATCCCACTCTCTCTAACTCTAACTCTCTCTCTGCTATACACTGCTCATCACCACCTCACCACCGCCACACTACCACCACATCCAACACTTCTGTTCACCGTTTACCTCCAACACCACCACCCCACTATCACCACCATTAACCCCACACTTCATTCTTTTGTTACCTGCCAAATCAAACACACATACACGTACTCTAATCAACAAACACAAACCAGTGAATTAAAATCCCAAACACCAAATCTATTTGGAACTCATCATCTGATGGTGGAACAGGAATCTGAAACCATAATGTTGCGAAGAATAAAACTGGTATCCTACACACCAGATGAACAAGAATCCTCTCACAAACAAGAACAGTCACCCTCTTAAATTAAAATGAAAACTCGTAATTAAAAACCCTAACAATAGATTTGAAGGAATAAAGAGATTAGAGAGAAAAAGAGACAAGCGTTTGTATATGAGACAGACAGGTGGGGAAGACGACATCGATTGTGGAGATAGATACGGCGACGTGGTCGACGAAGTGGCTATCAACATTGTGGATGTGGACATCGGTGCCTTCCGACGGAGGTGGTGGGGGATGGTGGTGGTGTAGGTGATGGTGGCGGTGAAGTTAGAGTGAGAGAGACAGAGAGAGGGGAGGGAGAGTATTTAATATTTCAAATCGTAAAAACTACCAAACCACAACAACCAAAAATGTATTTAAATAGTCAAATAATAAGGACTAATTATTTGGAAATGTTAGCATTAGTTACTTACCTACAATATTAGCTTGTTCTTGAAAATCCGAGTTTGATGTAATCAAATAAAAGCATAGCAATGTCAAATAAATTTTCTGATTTAACATGTCTTCTCTCTTTGTGTAGCTTGGAGTTTTCTTTTTAAGACTATTGTATTATGTTTTCCATTGACAAAGTTTTCCCAGATTTGATTTAGAAGTGAATCAGGGAAGCGGAAACAAAACTAAGCATATGAGTGTTTCAGTAGATTAAGCTCTCTAGATGACACTGAAAAATGAAATAATTTGCATGGGAATAAATTATTATAGAAGTGGTTAGAAGATTAAGCAGTCGTTTCTTTTTAATAATGAGCTTCTACTCATGCCATGTAATTTCCGTGCAGACTAGCCGTGTTCTATCAATAGATATAGTTAATACTTTTTATAAAAGAAAATAAATAAATATTGACCGCTTATGTATTATTTTTCATGTAGTTGTCTATTCCTGGATGCACAAGACTGAGTAGCGAGGGTATCTTGAATAACCTGAAGGCTTTCAAGTCAAGTAAATGCGGTTCAGGCATCAAATATATAAGGTGTGGTGGGTTCTATGGCATAACGCATGAGCAGTTCATAGAGTTGAAGTCTTTGCTGGGTACTGATGGTAATATGCAGCAGAATGATTACACTCCACATTATTATGACAGGGGAAACTTACATCTTCCATCTGATGATGACCACTGTGATATAGATGTTGGTATATGCCCTAGATGTCAGAATGTGAGGCTTGTCTATGACTGTCCGGCTGAAAGTTGTCAAGTGAGAGCCCAATATGGTGCTGATCAATGTCGGGCTTGCATAATTTGCATACCACGGTGTGCTAAATGTGGTCGTTGTCTACACGACAGTGAATTTGAAGAAACCTTTTCTTTGGAGTATCTTTGTTCGGGTTGTTCGGAGCTGCCAAGGTGCCCTGAAGAGGATCAACATATGGATGTTGATGTCCCTCTTCATGGGTAGGTTATGATGCATGATGTCGTGTGTTTGTCATGGATTTTTTTTAACAACAAAAAGGATATACTATATAGGAGCTTCTGCATGGCCATCACCCCCAACTGTTGACCAAAAAATGTATATATAAAATAAAACCTTCTAGCAAGATACTAGAAGGAAAAGATACAACGCTTGTCATGGATGATGAGGTGATGTTCCTCGTTTTATCATCTTTAATCTAAGGAGATGCTGTTAAAAAGTAGTCAAGGATGAAGGATGATGATATGATGCTCCTCTTTTTAACATCTCTAATTTAAGGAGACATTTTTAAAAGGTAGTCAAGTGAGGTTTTTGAAGGGTTTTGTAGTTCTGGTTGCTGGTTTATGCTGTCTCGAAGAAGAGTGACTAGAAAAATTGTGAAGAAATGAAATAGATAAAGGAAGGGGATGATATTGGATGAGGAGTGTATTCTAATTGACATGACTTATGGGCTGCATGGGGGTTCTGGATGGGATTCGTGTTAAGCTTTGGAGTCAATTAACTAAGGGGATGAGCACCAAGACGGGCTCAACTTTGACCTTTCTATCTTGGCCTGCTGTCGAGTGATCTTTCAGGTTGTTGCTGCCTGCTGTTTTCGAAGGTTCATTTGTTGGCTCAGTCATATTTGCTCATCATAGTAATGTTGTGTCTTAAGGTTTTCGACTCGTGTAGTAATTGGGTGTTTTATATGATTTGATTTTTACACGGGTGTATCGTATTGCTGGGGCTATTGTATTTTAATTTCAGGTTGTGTGCGAGTGTCATATGGATGTTCATGTTGAACTTTAACTTGAATTTGTGTTTATATTTTATAAGTACTTCGCTATTGGGAGCTCTAGTACTTTTTTTAAGAAGAAAGATTAGTCAATGTGTATGTGCACCGACTACCGTGACTGGAAATAGTCATGATTTATTTGCTCAAATGTAAAGAATTAGTCACTTAATAAAGATTGTTTTTTAAGAATATTGAAGAGAAGTTATGTAGTTACTACTATTAACAATTGGGATACTCACATAGTCACATACCGTTAATCGAATATATTTACAGCAGTGGTTACTACTCTACTTCAAAAGCTACATCTCTTGAAGTTTCATACGGAGGAAGGTGTAGAACTCATTTGCTAGAGTTAAACCGATGAACAACAACGGTTACCAAGTCTTGAAGTTATTCTAATAATTCAAGTGAATGACATACTATTGCTTAAAGTATCAAAATGATTATGTTAAGTAGTGCATGGAATTGGTTATTTGAAAATGTTATGAAATGTAATGAAAAACGTTTTTGTGATACATCTGTGGATAAGTTAGGATGCCGCTTAGAAAATATAATGCTAGGGATACCGAACTATAGTCGGAGTACTTACACGACGATGACAAATAAATATGATTTATTCACACACATACATGACGGTTCAAAGGATAACTATCTTTCATATAAAAACCATTTTGGACCAATCATTTAGTATTTTACCTTAAATGTTTTTCATTAAATGATAAGAGCATTTTGGTAAAAAAAATACAAACACTCCCTGTGACCTAACACATGTTTTACACTTCCATTTGAAAACCATTTTCAGCCGTCTTCCCCGATAAATTTTAGATCTCAATCTCATCATTGCAATCAGCGACTTCACACTTCATACTTCTCTAGCGATGATCACCAACACCATCCTCGGCGTCAACGACTGCAACCACAGTCAATGTTGCTTCCATGTCAATGTTGCTTCCATCAACATTACAGCACCATCTTCCAAGGATGTTGTCCCATCGATACATTCTTCTACCAACGATGAAAACAACCATGACACATTCTCTTACCGACGATGACAACCACCTAGAGGAGGATGTTGACCACTGTCCTTTTCTCTACAGATCTGAAGCTCCTTCACTATCTCAAACATGAGCCCTTACAACTTCACTTCTTTGAACACCGGCGACCACGGCTGCCTTGAACACACCGAAGCACCGCTGTCGCAAACACCGTTATCAATGCATGATATTGGTATTTGTTCATTGCTTCTCTCTCTACCCCCTTTTACTTCTCAATCTTCAATAAAATTTGTATGTTTTCTACATCTACATTTGTATACGTGTGTCTTTAGGTTTGTGTATAAGATTCTTTGAATTTTCAAAGCTTATTGGGAATTATGTATGAGATTGGGGAGTTTACTTTGTGTCATCCTATATATTTATTGTTTTTCTTAAATTCTTAAACCAGAAAAAACAAGTTTTCTTTTCGTCAAAAAAATATAGCAAAATATATGAAAGTGTTAAACTAAAAGGCATAATTTTCTCATTATTTTGATATAGCTTTCATATTTACAAACCCTTGCATTTGTAGATGTTTTTATTTTTAACAAATGGGATTAAATGTTAAAAGGTCTAATTACCCTTTTTCCCATTTACAAACATTACACACACTTATGTTTTTTCAAATAATCTCTTATCATTTGAACCATCGATCTATAAGATAAATGGATGTAATTAGTTTTTGTGTGAAAAATAATTTTCATTTATTACCTAAGAGAAAAAGAAAAAGAATATTCCACGTAATATTTCACGTATGAGATTTTTATTAAATCGAGATATTTTACCCATAAAAAGCTTATGCATAATAAATGTATGTTCTGGAACTCATGAAGTTAACAAGACTCATAGCCAACACTACTCCAATAGTATATGGAGTTTTTTTATTAAATTTGGGTTATTTGAAAATAAATTTACCAAAGTGGGGTAGTTTGAAATATATTTATCAAATAGGGTTGTTTTCTAGCTATTATTATTATTTTTATATTTTATATTTTTTTATAATATTTTTATTTATTAAAATAATCTTTATAATAATTACTATTAGCAAAGCTATGTGCAATGTCTCAAGTTTTCTCTCTAGCTATGGGCTTTTCATTCTACCGCCGCCATCCTCCAGTCGTAGCCAGCGTCGCTCCGGCGGGCACTCCGGAAGCCACCGCTTGTCCCTTCTCTCTCTCTTCAAGCCCACCGTCCACCACGCCACCCGCCACCATCTCCGGTAATACGACCTCCGGCGACAACAGATCTCCTCCTCCATTCGATTCCGGCCACCCCATCATCGTCAGCTCCTCCGTTAGGGAACCCAAGAATCAGTTACTCATACATCATCTTCATTTTTTTTTATCTTTGTTTGAGATCTAGGTTAGCTTTTAAGGATTACGTGTCATTCCGGTCGCCGCCCCACCATTGTCGGCTTCCACCACACCATAATCTTTTGTATCATCGAACATATCTGAGAGAGAGAAAGGATAGAGTTGTGAGAGAGAAAATAAAAGGATAGATCTGATGGGAGAGTCCAGCACCGAAAATCATCGATGGTGGCGGCAGTTGGGTGGTGACAGTGGAGTTGTTACGGTGGTGGTGGTGGTGCGAGAAACAATCTGAACCGTCCAATTCCCCCTCCTTCAATGTCATTGACCGCCCATGAATTCCTTACATGCACCCTGTCACACTCAATCCCTCCACGCTCTCCATCATGAACTTCCCATATCTAAGGAACAACCGAGATTGGTTCTCGCGGTTCTCGAACTAACAACGGTTCTCGAATGAATGAACCCTCCCCTGTAAAACAACACCCATATATATTTACTTTTTTAAAAGAAGTAAAATAAACTTTGGCTTTGACTAACATCCTATTTAACCGGTCAGCGGTAAAACCCACAACAAACAGTTAGACCACACGTCGTGGTCACCCGATCCCATCGGGTACCGGCGAGTAGGGAATGGAACACCAAAACGAGATCTCGGGTAAGGCTAGTGGGTAAGCCCATCGAGTCCCGGTACTAGGCGAAGGTAACGAGGCATCCCACCCCCCCCCCCTCCAACGGTCCTTTTTTTAATTTTTTGGTCCTTTTTTAATTTTTTTACCGTTAGATTTTTTTTAATTCACTAATTTACTCTATATATATTACCATTTCACCATTTCATCCCACACAACTCCATATCTTCTACTCTCTTCTACTTTTATATTTTTTTATCCACTTCAAGATTTTTATATTTGTTTTCATCTATGGATCCAAACGAGATTTCTACCCCACCATCAACCGGGCGTAACCGTTCACGGGTTACGAGTTTCACACACACGGCCGGATAATCCGTTTTTCTTAAACGTTCCGCCACCACCCTACCAACCAAATCCTTTTTTCACCCCACCCCAATTCACGTATACGGGGATGCTTAATCAACAATTCCCACTATCTCATTTCGGATACCCGACACATCAACAATCGCCACAACAATGACCTCTCGACACTCAAGGGGAGGATGCTTTTTTTGATGTAGTGCCTCAAACTCAATTTGAAACCCAACAACAAACGCAACAACAAACGCAACCGCCAACACAAAAGGAAACTCAACAAGACGCTCAACCGTCACAAAGGAAGAAAACCGGAGCGTTTGCCAATCGAGCCAAAGCAAATCCGTGGACGGCCGACGAAGAAAATGCGTTAGTCACGGCGTGGGTCGATGTCTCCGAAGACCCAATTATCGGGAATTCACAAAAACAAAGTATATTTCTTTATCTTTAGTCTTTATATTATAATTATTAATATTATTATTATTATTAATATTATTCCGTATATACTATTATATATATATATATATATATATAATTATTACTAATATAATATTATTGTCGTTTGTAGATAACTTTTGGCAACGAGTGTTGATGTGTTTCCAAAAAATACTTGGCAAACCCACTAGTTACCGCAACGTACACCAAATTAATGCCAAGTATAAAGACATTAATACGAAGGTGTCTGTAACATCCCAATTTCGGGCCTAGTCATTTAATGAGTTTCTAAACTATTGATATGTGTTTATTTTAAAGCATGCTTATATGGTATCGTTAGATTCGTTTTTAAATAAGGATTCCGAATATAATTTTATTAGAAATTTACTAGTTGTTACTAGTCGGTTAAATGACAAACCGTATATTCGAACGTAGCGTTTTAAATACTGATACGTATGTATATGTGGAGGTAGCCGAAAATAAGGATGTATATATATATTATTACATGCCTTAGTTTTATGTTTTATGTGTGTGAAAGTTAAGGTGAAACTTGAGAGAAAACTTCCAACTTGCTACTTGATTCCACATCCTTGCTCTTGATTAATAGATTCAAGGTAGAAGTTGATTTATGGTTACTAATAATATGTATTAGAAAGATTACCATGCTAAAATTTTGTAGAAACTATCATGTTAGTGATTTTCAAATAATCTTGAAAAGTAGTTATATGAGAATCATGTTTTTATGATCTTAAAGTGTTAGAGTTTCTTCTTGAAACAAATTAACATGTTATATGTAACTTCTTGATGTTCTTGAATTATTATGATGATTTAAAGAAAGCTATGGAAATCAAGAAGTCTAAAATGGTGGTGTATGTATGTTTATTTAAAGTCGTAGGTGATGATGAAAAAAAATAAAATGATTATAAGAATTTAAATATTGAAAATAATGATGATTTTATGAGATAAGAATTATCAATCTTGACTTTCTTGACATGCTTGGTTACTTTGATTGAATACATTTGAGTATTTAATAAAAAGAGGGGCTAAGGCTTATAGAAATGTACTTGAATCTTGGATTTGAAATATGACTAAGTGTTAGTATGCTATAGATCCATGCTATAAGTCTTGTTTTCTATAGTCCATGCTATAGACCTTGATTCTTTTATAGTGTAAGTGTTGGATGCTATAAGTCTTGTTTTCTATAGTCCATGCTATAGACCTTGATTCTTTTATAGTGTAAGTGTTGGATGCTATAAGCCTTGTTTTCTATAGTCCATGCTATAATTCGTTTATAGTGTAAGTGTTGGATGCTATAAGCCTTGTTTTCTATAGTCCATGCTATAGACCTTGATTCTTTTATAGTGTAAGTGTTGGATGCTATAAGCCTTGTTTTCTATAGTCCATGCTATAGACCTTGATTCTTTTATAGTGTAAGTGTTGGATGCTATAAGCCTTATTTTCTATAGAATGCTATAGACCTTGTTTTTTTAATAAGTGTTGGATAGATCTTGTGTGTTAGTATATATGTTTGAGATTGAAGACCATGAATTTGATTATATTCACGAGATCGATGAAGGCTATTTAATTTATTTATGTATGTTAATCGATTGGGTGTTTTAATATATTTATCTATTTGATCGATGATAATTTTACATGAGTATGTACATGAGTTTGACACCGAATACGTACTTAATTGTGTTATTATAATTTGTTCGTTTCCATGAGATGTTTAATGGTTAAGTATTTATAACGGGATGATGATGATGATTATTGATATAAATATAATTGAGAAAATATTTATGAACGGAAAAACTAATTTGTGTGTTATCGTGTTCTCAGGAACGACAAAGGCTCGGTTCTTAGACAACTGAGTGGAACGAAGTCTGAGATTGAAGTGAGTGGACTTTAACTCACTGGTGGTATTAGTTATGATTATGATGATTATCTGGATTTATATATTTAATCATGCGATAGATTATTTAATCTGATATGATTATTCGGAGATTGGTATGATGATGGTATAGAGATTGAGATTGTGATTGTTTGATGATTGACACTATGATGGTGCGGTAATTGGAAATTGTGATTGTTTATTGTTTATTGATTGCAATCGAGTCCATGATATGTGCGCGGTGAAGATTACTGTGTGCATGCTATCTTTGAGGGAGGTTAGCCGATTTGTGATGGGCTGGACTGGGTTGCTTCTGGTTGTACGGTTGTTCAACCCCTGTTACATTTGTTGCAGCAGAGGGGGTTTAACTGTGCCAGTTAGCAGACGGTCATCGGTAAACCTATGCTTGGCCGGCATATGGGTTGCAGGCTCTGCAGAGCCGCCGTGCCTCTGATGATACGTGGTGCCCCGCTCTTGAGTAGTCCTTGCGGGTCTTGTTTCTGTGATATTTGTTGTGATTATGCTATTGCTGTTTGTGGCTTGAATTCTATTCACTTAACTTTGTGCTAATTCCCCACCCTAACTCTCTGTTGCAGGTTTTGGTGAGCTTCGGTAGGTGTTTTTTTGTACAGGGAAAGTTTGACCGTCGCTCTGATATTATGTTTTAGAAAAGACGAGCCATCTTTGTGAATCCTTTTGTAACACTAAACGATATATTGTGTTGTCGGACAATATGGGTTTTAAGTTGTGGATGTTGTTATCCTTACTATTTTCTATTAAAATACTTCCGCTGTGATTTAAAAAAAATGGCTTGTGTTTTACGGTGTTACAGTGTCAAAATTTGCTGGGATCTACAACAACCTCTACAATACGAGAGGTAGTGGTACGAGCGACGCCGATATTCTATCTATCGCGCTTAACCGTTACCGTGAGGATAATCATTGTGTTGCATTTGGTCTTCAAAGTTGTTGGGAAATTCTTAAGAATTATCCCAAATGGCACCAAGTTCCAAACATTGATGTCATCCCTCCTCCTCCATCCAAACGAACCAAAACCTCGTCATCCCATACAAACCAAGTTCCAAACACGGCCTCCTCCGACACACATGTCCATATAGACTTGAACGAGGGCGATGATGAGGATGAGGAAGAACAAGTTAATCCAACCGATCCTCGACGACCCGCGGGTAGGGATCGGGTTAAGTGGGCGGCGACATCGGGATCAACCGGAACGAGGTCAAAAGATGAGAGTATCTCGTCGTTGTTGAGCGAAATGTCATCTTTACACTCCCAAAATGCCAATTTCCTCGATATGCAAGCGGAACAAAATAAACTTAGGGCCTTAGAATTTTTCATGCAACCGACGAGTCATCTATCGGGAGCGGCATTGGAAAATATGAAGGAGGAATTACGACGCAAGTACGGGTGGAGGTCTACGGATTAAATATTGTTTTTAATTTTTAAGTTTAAAATTATGTACTTTATTTAGTAGTTTATTTTTTTTAGTTTAAATTATGTAATTTTATTTTTTAGTAATGTTTGAATTTTAATTTTTAATTAATTTATGAGTTATATTATTTGTTGAAAAAAAAGTGAAAAAGAAAAGAATAAAAAAAATGAAAAAAAATTGGGTAGGAAAATGTAAAGTATAACTTGATGTCGGATAAAAGAGAAAGATAAAAGGAGAAGGAATAATATGGCGCTGATGTATCAGTTAGGGTTACCTGCATGTAACCCATAAAACGCGGCAGGATTTCGTCTCTCGCCAAAGGCGCAGTAAATATTTACCAACCAAACACGTGTCTGTTAACCAAGTAATTACATTTTTCCATATTCCCCCCAAGCACCCACACACACGCACACACACACTCTCTCTCTTCGGAGATAACCCTTTCTCTCTCTAAAACTCCATATCTCCCCTTCCAAACTCGATCGGTAGATTCGTTCGAGTCGGATCGAATTTCCGTTCGGTTCTTGTTCATCTGGACAGACGATTCACGACAACATCCTGTTCGTCGTTTCCTCAAACTATATCGATTGCGTTTGGTATGTACGAACTCTAGGTTTTCCAATCTTAACCAGGTCATATATATTCTTCCACTTCTTGATTCTTTTATATTTGTTTCTTTGGGTAGCTAGATTTTGGTCTTAGTTTCAAACTATAGGGCATTTTATTCAGGGATTCTTTATCTGTTATTCTGTATATTGGTTTACCGTTTTCGGGTTTTCATCCCCTTGATATATATATATATATATTCGTATATCGTATAGGTATTAGATCCATACAAGAAACTCTGTGATGTTTTCCGGTGCGTTGTTTTAGTTTGCCCCCAAAATTGAGGGTTTTCTTGTCTGAGTTTTGCCCCTTTCTTCTAGGTGTAGCTTATCATCTAAAACAGATAAATAAATAAATAAAAAAACTGAAAAGAACAGAAAAGACCTCGAAAAATTTCTAATTTGTTTTTGATTTGGTGGTTTAGCCGAATCTAGGGTTTCCTTAGGTGATCTTTTCGCTTTCAAGTTTCCTGTAGTATTTTTATATCTTTTACCTGTATAGAAAATGGCTCTGAACTACTCTCAGCGGCCAATTTTTCCTGCCCATACATCCGAGGACAATCTGGTTTCACCCTTGAGGATTGTGAATGGGTATGTTACGGAAGGCATAACAGAGAAAGGGGGAGAGTGCTATGCTAGGCATAGGCATGCTAATGGAGAAATACATGATCATTATGGTTACGGATGGGATAAATTTGATAAAGGTGGGTCATTAGATCCTGTATCGGCAGATATAATTGACTTATTGCCATCAGATCCATTTGGGATGGATATTGATATTAGTAGCACTTTTACTGCCATCACCGGGTGGCTTGCAGATTTGGATGTGGACTATGGGGGGCTCAATCTGATTTGGAATAGTGCTATGAGGTTTCAGTCGTTTCCAAATAACGAGGAACCTGATGATACGGGGGTTGCAGGTTGTAGTGGTCGCAAATGCATGACAGGATGTCATTTCAGAGATGTTGAGGTTGACTCTGTGATTCATCCCATCAACCGTGGGAATGACATAATGAGTTATGATCACGGAAGTATAAGCAATCTTGTCTCGAAGAATGAGAATATTGCAGATGGTTTTGATCATTCTGTTAAGGAAGTTGGAGGAGATCCTCATGAAGCATTTGTTCTTGCACTTAGTTATCTGGAAACAAGAGATCTTCTTTTAGCGGAGCGTGTTTGTAGATCATTGCGTACCACCATTCGCAATGATTCACTTTTGTGGCGGAGTATCTGCATTGATCAGCCATTGAGTGAGAGGATTACAGATGATATTCTTGTGCGATTAACTAGCAGGGCAGAAGGCAATCTTTTGTGTTTGACTCTTATTAAATGTCCAAGGATTACTGATGATGGTCTGAGGCTTGTATTGGAGGCAAATCCAAAATTGACCAAGGTGAGCAGTTTTATAATCATTTTATTTTTTAGTTGTTGCTTATGTTCTTTAGGCATCCATTAGTGTTTGAACTGCTTTTTCTCAAAGTTATTTGCATCAGTTATTGGGAAATTAGGAATCCTGTTTCCATTTTCTATTAACATATTGATAGGTTTTGGTAATATCGTTTGCTGAGTTCCCTAACATCTTATAGGTTCTACTTGACGTTTGCTAAAATAATGCATTGTACTAATTTAATAGAACAAACTCAAATTGGGTGTTGCAAGCATCCCTCTTTTAGTCTTTTTTAAATGTCTATCAGCTTAAAAATGTTTTAGATTTAAATGAGTAGGACAAACTCAACGTTGTGTTCTCGATTTAAATAGTGACTAATGATTTGGAAATGTTAGCATTTGTTAGTTACCTACAATACTTGTTCCGGAAAATCCGTGTTTGATCTAATCAAACTAATAGCATGCCACTGGTAAACAAATTTTCTGATTGAACAGGTTTTCTCTCTTCATGTAGCATGGAGTTTTTCTTCTTATATTATATCAGTGCTAGAAAATTACAATACGTAGTTGCTTGAAGTAAGGCTTATAATGATGCCTACCATGTTGAATATAAAATTTCAAGACTATAGTATTATGTTTTCCATTGACAAAGTTTTTCCAGATTTGATTCAGAAGAGAATCAGGGAAGCGGAAACAAAACTAAGCATATGAGTGCTCTAGTAGAGTAAGCTCTCTAGATGACACCTAAAAATGAAATTACTTGCATGAGAATAAACTTTTATAAAACAGTAGCTCATTATTGTGCTCACATTCGAGCAAGCTATAGTGAGACATTCTTAGGCATGTATGTTACCATTGTAACTTAAATAACCGAAAGTGTAAAATATGTTTTAATTTCTGAACTTTACACTTTAAAACTGTATAACCTCTAAACTATTTTAATAAATGGTTTAACCCTCAAACTTGTTACAACCGTGTGTTTTAGCCACTTGACTTCCTATATAACATGTTTTAAAAGCGCAAACTTGTTGGGTAATATACGGTTTAATCCTAAAAATTGTTGGAATTAAAACATTTATTAAAAAAGTTCACATAAATACTAGTAAGCTAACATGGTTAGAACTTAGAAGATTAGACAGTCCTTTATTTTTTAATAACGAGCTTCTATTCATGCCATGTAATATCCCTCGTAAACTAGCTGTGTTCTATAAATAGATATAGTTAATACTTTTTTAATGAAAATAAATAAATAAATACTGACCACTTATGTATTGATTTTAATGCAGTTGTCTATTCCTGGATGCACAAGAATGAGTAATGAGGGTATCTTGAATAACCTGAGGGCTTTTAAGACAAGTAAAAGTGGTTCAGGCATCAAACATATAAGGTGTGGCGGGCTCTATGGCATAACACATGAGCAGTTCATAGAGTTGAAGTCTTTGCTGTGTAGTGATGGTAATATGCAGCTGAATGATTACACTCCACGTTATTATCACAGGGGAAACCTACATCTTCCATCTGATGATGACCACTGTGATATAGATGTTGATATATGCCCAAGATGTCAGAATGTGAGGCTTGTCTATGACTGTCCGGCTGAAAGTTGTCAAGTGAAAGACCGATATGGTGCGGATCTATGTCGGGCTTGCGTAATTTGCATACCACGGTGTGCTAAATGTGGTCGTTGTCTACACGACAGTGAATATGAAGAAACCTTTTCTTTGGAGAATCTTTGTTCGGGACCTTCGGGTTGTCTAACAGAGCAGCCAAGGTGCCTTGAGGATGAGCAACAGATGGATGTCGATGTCTCTTCATGAGTAGGTGATTATGATGCATGTTATTGTGTGTTTGTCTTGAATGATGAGGTGATGCTCCTCCTTTAAACATCTTTACTGCAAGGAGATGCTGTTAAAAGGTAGTCGAGGATGATGTGATGCTCCTCTTTTAACATCTTTAATCTAAGGAGATACTGTCAAAAATTAGTCAAGTCAGATTGTCTTTGGAGGGGTTTTTACTTCTGGCGGCTGATTTATTGTCGTCTTGAAGAAAAGTGTCTAGAAAAATTATAGCGAAATGAAATAGATAATGGAAAAGGTTGATTATCGAGTGAGGAGTGTTGATGTTTCTGAATTTTGAATTTACATGAGTTACGGACTTCATGGTGCACATACGTGGCGGGATGTTCATAAGCACCAAGAAAGGCTCACTTTGAGCTGTCAATGATGTTGACTTATTGTTGAGCTGCTGTCAGCTACAGTTGCAATTTGGAAAACAGGATTGATAACATTACAAGATTTATATTTTTGAGATATCTTGTTAAAGCCATGGACACCGGTGATGGAGTTGGGGTGGATGTCTCAAGCTCTTGCTCTCTGCAGTTTTCGAAAGTTCATTGGCTGGCCCGGTTATATGTGCTTATCATACTTGTGCTGTGTCTGAAGGTGTTGGACCCTTGTGTAGTACGACAATGTTTCGTTTGATTTGATTCTTACACTGCTGTATCATATTCCTGGGACAATTGTATTTTAATTCATGTTGTCATATGTTTGTTCATGTTGAACTTTAACTTGAATTGTGTTTTTTTTTAAGTTATAATCGTAGCGATGTCATGCCAGTTTGTAGCAGGAAGTGTATTCACTTTTCAGATTGCACCATGAACGTCTTTCGCAAGAACTCTTGGACATTATCCTTCATTGATATAATATATTAA
Organism: Pulicaria dysenterica; assembly: GCA_947179395.2. NCBI lineage: Eukaryota > Viridiplantae > Streptophyta > Magnoliopsida > Asterales > Asteraceae > Pulicaria > Pulicaria dysenterica. The sequence continues at coordinate 104,021,041 of OX359290.1, read as the reverse complement.
GCTCGTATTATACCTGCATTCAGGAATTCTGGAGTGTCCGGTTCTGCTGCAGATCATACAAGGATTGACAATATATATGATAGTAACAAGGGGAAAAAAGGGATCATCTAACAATTGGCAACACCATCATCGATTATTCATATCATATGAAAATCGCTTGATTGTTTTTGTAAAGTTATTTTTATGATTTTTGAGATTCAAAATTACAAGATCAAATATTTCACATTACTCTCCAACTCTGATTGTTTTGGTCCTAATAATTAGAAAAAACAGCCTAGCGGTATCAAGGTGTTTCTATATGTGTACTACTTAAAAAAAAAAACAGAAAAAAAATACAATTAGAAGCGGTTTTGCCAGACACTGCAAAGTTGATTATAGTTTTGCAGTTAGGGTTTTAATTCGTTCAATCTGATTGGGTTTTGGGTATTTTGACACCCCTACTAATACATCATATAAAAAATAATGCTTCAAGAACGACTAAATTGAATATAAAGTTATTATAATTATAAAAAACTATAAGTTAAATTCAACATGGGGTAATACATGGTTGTGCCCTACAGTGTTACCTCACAAATATTCAACATTTCCCGCAACCTCTCTACACAAAAGCTTGGACTCACCAGCTAATTTTATACTCTTGTGGATCACTAATCCTGTTAGCTTATGTGTTGATGTTGGTTCATACTTCTTAGCTTCCTCCAAACTCCCCATCAACAAAGCTTCTCTAGCAGGTACCACATTTTCCCACCAAAATTCCCGTAACACCTCGTGTATTAACTTCCAATATTCTTGGTCTCTACATACACGAAATATAGTGCTCCCCTTTTCTGTCCAGCAGTACAAATCGACCCAATCTCGGTCCATAACTTCCATTTGACCCTGAATTTGAGGCATATAATAGAAGGGCGTAGTGGTCCAAGGCACAGCCGACTCGGGTTTTCCTTTGTTAAACGGGCACTTCACTTCAAGAATCCCGGGATTTAATAAATTACCAACAAGCCCATCTGGGGATGCACCAATCCAATCAAATTTATCCTCTGAGTGGGTCGCGAATCCCAATGAACTTACCTCACGACCTGTGATGGTTTTGTATTTTTCAATGGCGGTGGACTCGTTAAGGACACCCCATTCCATAGCATTCTTAGTAGCAAGTGAAACTGTTGAGTTATTATCTGAAGGGAATACTTTTTCATGCCAGAGTTCATACCTGCGTTTGCCTTTCCATAAGCCAAGAGCTGTGCTGAAGGTGCTAGTGGTTAACCGGTCTTTCCGAAGGGCAAACCATTCCTCGGATCTTTGAGCAGGTGCACCTGATGGGGTAAGTTGACTAGTCAATGTCAACCATTGAGGGTTGTACGCTAGATTAGTTGATGCTGCTGATGTGCATGTTGGAAAAGGTCTGAAGAAATTGAGCTGAAACTTCTTTATATTGGGAAGGCATGTTTTTGTTGCTTTATGCTGAATAGCATGGAATCTAGTGATGCAGGCATTGGTCATTGTGGAAGTCTACAAGAAAGGGATCATTAACTTAATGACCCGAATAAAGAAAAACACAAATCAATCTGAATTAACTACGGCTTTAGTCCAAGGTTTTATGCATTAGAAATAACTTTAGGCCACTTTCCAATCCATGTGACACATTTCCTTCCAAGTTATTATGTTTAAAATTGAGGTGAAAACACAGTGATAAGATCCACAACAAAGAATTTAAACAAAAGAACTAGGAACCAAAAGAAATAGCCGATGCTTGGGATTAAAATGATAAAGATGAACAAATCAGAAAGGGCCACGGGCCACCAGTGAATGGTAAACCCTCCTGCCCAAATCAAGAACCAAAACACATCTTACCAGAAGAGCTGATTTGCACAAATTTTGGATATGAAGATGCATAAAAATAATGTGATTGGATTTTTAAAACCAATTTACTTGGCATTTTGAATTCTTGAGCATATGCAAAAGAGGACACTACACTTTACAAGATTGAACTACTTTGATTGCTTGAATAAAATGTGTTAACTGTTACACTGAACTCTTTGCAATTCAATAAGCAGGTTGAGATTACACCAAAATAAAGGTTCGAAGAGTCACGTGAAAAGCAACCGCATATGGCCATTTTGTTTTTCCAAAGTTGCTCATTCTTGGTGAGCTCAGTGTTTCTTCTTCCAAATTTTGCAGGAACCATTAATTTGCAACAGAAAATCAAATGCAAATGCTCAAAAGTTTAATCACTTTGGTTCCCACAAAACCAAGTCATAGAGGTAAATCAACATCATTAATGTACACAAATAACTAAGCTACGACACCTAAAACTTGAGGAGTATAAGCAGGTATTCAAATCAAAGATAAGAAAGAAGCATGTAAAATGAATATTACCTACAGGTAGCTCAAGGTCTGTCTACCTTTGCTCAATTCGATAAATATCTACAATAAACAAACAGATGTTACTCAGCTACAAGATTTTCATCAAATTTGGCATATAAAAACCCTAAAAAAGTTTAAGATGCCGAAATTGGAAACTAATCTTTAAGAGCAAAACCCATGGAGGCTTTTAAACTTTAACAGAGAAAACAGAATCTCCGATGGAATTTTAACAGGGGAGAAAGCAGAGTGACACAGAACATTGCTCGAGTATTAGAAATCCATTAGTTTGGGGTTACAAAAACCCTAAAACTTGAGCGGAGAAGGTAGCCATCCTGTTTTAGCAATACTCGAAGGAAGATAATTTACAACCAGTTCAATCTACCTGCTCATTGGTGGTTTGCAATCTTCAACCTCTAATGCCCTGGTCTTCTGGTATTGAATTGCTAGGGTTTATCAACAATTTTGGCCTTTTGCGTGGAATTTTAGCTAATCATACTTTATTGCTAAACTCGGTATCAAGCCCGTGTAAACACGAGTCTGTAATCATAATTTTGTGTATATTTACGAATTTGTTGCTTGTTGTAGCAAGAATTGGTTATAATGTAGTATAGTATCAGACATCAATTTGGTCAAGTCATAAAACGAAATGTCTTATACATCTTAACATTGTTATAAAGTATTGTTGTAGTAGAGGTACTGAAAATCTTGCAAATTTACGTAAACATTAATCTTGAATCTTATCTCCAGTCTTAATTACACCGTCAATAATAAACCAATTAGTAATCAAAATATGTTGCTATGTTAAGATTTAACTTATAATATTTATATCTCCTGCACATGCACACTAATAACAAAATGAGTTTGATGATATGCATAGTTTCTTCGATATAATTTACATGTTCATTATCCCAAAAGCATTGATTCTAGAATATTTGCAATTTTAAGACTCCAAAAAGAAGTACTTATAATTAAATCTTCCTGACTGTAAATTTGACTTCATTGTTGTCACGAAGTGCGACAGTATCAATCGTGAAGAAGAGGGTAGAGTTTTTGGAATTGTATGACGCTTTTGAATTGTCTCCATCTTGATCCGCATAAAACCATATTATCGTCGGGATTGCCCGGACGTACCTTTTATAGGCGTTCATCTTCATCTACACTTCGATTTCACCAACTTCAATCAAGGTACTTCGAAATCTCACAAGTTCATGATCCCGTACATATTTAGCAGGTCTACAGTTTATAGGAGCAAGATATAAGCATATGTGTTACAATTTAAAAGCAATTTAAAAGCTAGCAAGTAAATAACATCGGATACAAATGGTTGTCTAAAATATTTACCAGCCTACGCTTCTCCAATGAGGTAGCATCAACGACCTTTTTAAATACACATATGTCAGTGTGAACATTTGTAACAGGCTGTTTTGAATTAACAGGAGTAGGTGGAAACATGATGACATCTATAAATACCATGTGGGAATTGTGAATTAGTAATATAAAATACTTTGCAAGGTATTTAGGAATGTTTAAACAGTATTTATTTTTCTTTGCAAGTCTATGTATTAAGGATTCTTTATCATCTTAATCATAGTTTGAGTAATCAAACTTATTAAGGATAAATGTATTTCATACAAAGGAGGCATTGTAGCCTTGCTTTCTATTCAGACAGGAATAAAGATACGTAACCTAAGAAATCGTATCTGTTCAATTTAATATTTCCTCTTTGTATTTCATACTTAGATGATGAGTAGAATTCGGGCGATTATAAATACAAACATCATTCGTTGATTAAGCTAAAAGGGCATGTTAAAGTTGATTCTTTTTTAGGCATTTGTTCGAACAAACACAATGCATGAATGATTATCATTCGGAATCTGTTTTTGCATTGTTCTGCTAATAAATGGCAATGATGTTTACCTTGTTCCATAGATGTCTACATCTAACATTGTTAAGGAGCTTGAAACAGCCATATAAGCTCAAGTTCAAACACATAAAAGAGATTTATCATTTTAAGCATTCATAATCTCCTCTCTTGTGCGCTTAAACTAAAGTTGACCGCACTGTACCTACAAACAAAATCTAGAAGGCATATGAAATTTAAAACATGTAATTCCACTTCCCTTCGGAAAAGTAAATGATATAAGAAATTTGAAAATAAAAATTTAAGAGCAATTTCATTGGCAGGAACCGCTGAAAAAAATACTGATGCATTTATCACACACACACACACATAATTTCACAACAAACAAAAACTACATCATCATTAAACATATCATCAATAAAATGGTGAAGTCCAGAAGCTGACATGTTGGCAAATGGATATTCATGAAATCCAATGCAAATAAAATAACCCTCACCAAATTCGGAACCATGTTATATGCTTCAACTACTTCTGCACACAGTCCAAATGCAGGTCAAAGAAGGTATAAAATCAACAGGTATACTCAAATATCCCGTCATAACTATTTACATTATTGCTCAATTTCAAAATACACTAAAGCAAACAAACAATTGTACGATTAAATCAAAGTTGACACCGATGTATTATTTAAGACAAAGTATATGATTCCCCCTTGAGTTGTCACTGACAAAACATCAAGAAACTAAACCGATGTTGCCAATAGAGAAACAAACAACACAAATAGCAATATCTTCTTTCTTGCAGAAAGCTGGAATTGCGCTATAAAAACTTTGCTATTCTGGCTTCACAGTCAAGGTGAATATCTACATAAACAGAAAATAATAATATTAATAGAGAAAGAAAAGAGAGTACCGATATGTAAAGTTATGTGTACTTGATTTTAAGTTCGTAAAGAAGACTATTTGGCAATTTGAATACCGATTGTTCCATAAAATCCACGAGGACCACAGGAACCAACACCATATTTATCCAGAGAGTTGGTACATGATTCCAGTCATATTGAAATTGCATAAATGAAACCGTTATAGTAAAGCCATGAGCAAATAAGGTAGGAGGGTAGATTTCTCATAAGTAACTTCTCATGTCCCATTAATCCTAAGTAATTAATTCACCACTTCTCTGCCATTAATTATTGTATATGGTCCTGTAGCACTGGATGTAATGCAACATATATGACCATGTATGCATAAAATTTGATAGAATGCATATATGTAATAATCATAAAGTTGGAATTAATTCCACTTGAACACTAAAGTCAATGTTTATGGCTTGTTTTAGAAAGATGGGAGTAAATGTTCTGGAATGAGATGTCAATACAGGATAATCCACCGATTTGGTGCTTCAAACTATAATTGAGACTTTGGAAATGGATCCGAACTAACCTTAATCGGTGCTTCAATTTCAGCCCTAGATGGCCCTTGTTGCTAATCGCCACTTCTAGCCTCTCTATAGCTCTTGAATTCAAGTTTACAGGTGCCAATGATGGTGGTTCCAAACGGCAAAATGCAACGGAGGATTGCTATCGCCATTAAGAGGAGAAGAATGGATATTGACGAAGAGAAGAATGCCTTTAGGGGTTACACTATCTCTTCTTTTGAGTCAAATGATCACGGGAACAAACATTTCTCACCCGAAATGTGAATCGAGATCGATGCTCAACTACACAACCGCTTTGAACTCCAAGGCTAAATTGATTTCTAATGACCTGCAATAATGAGGAAGCCAAACTTTCAGAAACACAAATTTAATGATGAAAATAAACGCACAAAACATGCAAGATTGGATTGAACGTTTCTGAAATTTAATGACATTGAAGACTACCTAGCGGCAAAACACGCCATTTATAGCTGGAAAGGAAGAAGGTAACGGCTGTAGAATTAGCATATTATAACCTGTTCACATCTACAAATTTAATGCAAATTCTCAAACTTGTTATTAAAAACAACTTATTGTCCCTTAAATTGCTAACCATAAATAGTTTTCTTTGCCTAAATGCTCAAAAAGTGTTTGTCTGCTAGCAAATGAGTTGCTTACATCAGCAATCCCACTGCCCCCTTTAATCATAACTCACATTTAGTTAATTTTTAGGGAAAATTAATCAAGCATCTTACATGTTTATTAGTACCCAGTGGATCAAAATGGCAAGAACTTGGTGTTCTATGAGATTGATGAGAATCGATACTAGAACAAATAGGAATATAATCGATTAAACTGGAATTGAACAAAGATAAACTCAATCAATCCACAGACGGATGATTGATCCAGGGCAAAGCCCTCTCTCGATTTCCAAAAGCAACGAGCCGACTACAAGAGCCTAAACCATATACGTAATATCTTCTTGCCCTATTCGACTCCCTCTCCTCTATTTATTAATAATACTAATTTTACTGTTTTAGTCCCTCTAAATACATCATTGTTCTATTCCCTATCATTACTCCCGTCTTCAAAAAAGTCTTGTCCTCAAGACTTGCTTCCAAACGAGATCATGATCGAGTGGTTTCGGCGGTTTAGGAGGACCCGGAGGTTGGTGATCTTGAAACAAGCACCAGGTAACAAAGAACGTTACACAATCTGGGGGTTTGAGTGGCTTACGACTCCATACGACATACGGAATCGCCATCATCAATTGTCTAACCCAAGTTGGTGTTAGACATTCATCAAGCACCTTGTGTGCACAACCCAAGACTTGATTTGCGAAATAATCCACGGTGAAATGAGTCTCGGAGTGTAACAGTGGAACCATAACCGTGTGATATCGAATAAAGTCCTCCGTAGCAGTTAGCTTAGGTCCCGTTTCTTTCTCCGGTGGCTTGAGTGTGGTTTCGAGGATAGGCGTAGGTGCCAACAGAATTGCGCTATTCTCTTTCGGAATCGGAGATACATCTGGAACAAATTCCCCAACATGAGGCTCATGAGAATCACCACAACTAGAGACACCATTGCCACCATCACTAGCAGGACCCTTCACACCCCCATCAGGAATGGAAACAATCTCGGGACCTCGATCTCCCTTCCAAACAAAATGAGGATCCTGTTGTTTTATCCATGCCAACATAACCTTACGAAACTCCCTTTCTTCAATTCGATCTGCTTCCCACCTTTTTTTGAATTCAGAAACATCAAATTGAAGTTGTTGAATCTGCTCATCATGAATATCCAATCGAGCATGAATAGATCGAGTGTCCATGGAAATCAACAAGAAGAACCAAGTAATCAAATCAGTATGCAAACACTCAATCGACAACAACTACTTGCAATAAAGTGGGACAAATCAAATCACAGCTCCACCCATAGAAATCAGTAAAGAGAAACAAACACTGAGAGTCCAGAACAATTCCAGAATTGAACAGCAAACCAATTGCAATAAGAGAATGCCAGTCGAATCACAACCAATGAACACAACCTAGAATCAATATCGATGGAGCCAGTAGCAATAGAAGAAGCAGCTACAGACTAAGGGCTGAGAAATCCCCAATGGACAACATCAAACAACAAACAAGCAAACTGCCTACTAGAATTAATCGATACTTACTGCAATTGGATGGAGAAGAGTAGATCGAATCTTCAATTTGCTGTGAACAGACCAGAGAGAAGAAACACCGAGTCCCACAGACTTGACTGAAATTGAATCGAAAATGGCAAGGACCGATTGCTAAAATCGATTGCTGAATATAATCGATTAGCAGAAACAGAAACCCTCGGATGTAGTACTGAGCGATGAAACAATACAATGAGAATAGATCGGAAATCTCAACTAACGGCAGGTCAGGGCAGGTCGGACCAATGATGAGAATCGATACTAGAACATATAGGAATATAATCGATTAAACTGGAATTGAACAAAGATAAACTCAATCAATCCACAGACGGATGATTGATCCAGGGCAAAGCCCTCTCTCGATTGCCAAAAGCAACGAGCCGACTACAAGAGCCTAAACCATATACGTAATATCTTCTTGCCCTATTCGACTCCCTCTCCTCTATTTATTAATAATACTAATTTTACTGTTTTAGTCCCTCTAAATACATCATTGTTCTATTCCCTATCAGAGATGCTTGATGCTCACTTCCACCCCTTCCTAAAATCCCTGGATTATTGCTATCTAATTACATAAAATATGTTTCTTAAAGAAATAACTCGCACAAAAGCATTAAAGTAAAACTAAAAACTTCGTAGTTTAAGATACCATGTTTAATTCTTTAGGAAATAACCCCACAAAAAAGAAAATCAATCAACAAATTATGCCTGTGCGTGCCTGTAGAAACACCTGAAATCTTACACTTTTTAGCAATTTAGAGTCTTGAAGTACATTATGCACGTGGTCTGACTCTTGCAGTAGAAAAGGAATGTAAGAGTTTGATAGCTACAACTCACGGTAGACATTAGTTAGCTATAAAGTGGATTCAGGTATAAACCTGAGTGGTTATCTGTGGTTGGAGCACTATATAATGGTCCAAAAATAGTTGAGAAATGAAAGAGAGATCAGGTTTTAGAAATGCCTACAAAAGAGAAACTTTTGTTTGTTATAATTTTCTTTTTCCTTTTTCAGTTTGTTGGGTAAAGATGGTTTTGCTTTGGTCTTTTTAACTTTGAAGATCTTGTATATAATTAATTTGAGCATAACCATAGAAAATGAATGGATCCTTTAGTTCCATATTTCAGTTGTGTTTAGTTAGCTTTTCTATATTTAGTTAAGCATTTCATCGAACAGGTTGTCTACATCATTTATTTTTCAAAGAACTATACTTAATGCATAACATGGGATTAAGCATTTCATCAAACAAATTGCTGCATCATTCAAGTTTTCAAGAATTCTACTTTAAGCATAACCCTCTTTCACAACAATTAATCAAACACATAATAAACAAAAAGGCATTTAATCATAAACAAATAGACTGTATATATTCTATCATGAAAGAACATAACTGTGACTACATGACAACTCAAAGAAAAAATTACAGAAGGTAGAATTATCAAACAAATAGTGTGCATCCTCAAAATTAGTTTAAGCATTTCATCAAACAGGTAGTATGCATCATCAAAGTTTTGAAGGATTATACTTAAAGCACAGCCTTCTTTCAAAACATTTAAACAAACACAAAAAAATACAAAAGAAGCAAGAGGCCAATCAAAATTAAAAAGAACAGCTTATCCCATTTAATCAAACACAAAAAATAATAATAAGAATCGCATATAATAGAAGATGGAGGTGAACTGTGATTGATAATTACGCAAAATATAAAAACACTTAATCAACGACATAAAGATTTCATAATAGTAATCATGAAAGAGGTGTGGTTGTGAAGTACGTACCTGTTGTATGTGTACATCGACGGGTACCATTACAGCAATGCCAAGAAGAAATTTTTGATTCACATGACTACCTATTCAGACATTGTTTTTGAACCTGTTCCTTTGGCCTTTTCAGTTTCAGCCTTTCAGGTGATCGACCCCTGGAATATGGTAGTACAGAAACTCCTCCGTGACATTGGCTTTCACTGTTACAGACCTGGAGTGTAAGGAATTTCAACACGTACCAGGATCTTCCACCCATCAGATTCTAGGTTAATGTCACGCAACATATGGTATTTAGCAGGCATAATGATACTAACAAAGCAGAAATGAGCAAGTCAAACACTGACTGAGTACACTGTGAGAGAACACACATACAGCTCAACAATTTATAGCCTATAAGCCTTCCAGAATTTACAAAACGGGAAGTCAAAAACCGAAGAGCCACGTTGAAATTAATGTTGAATAACTTCTACAAATCAAGAATCAGAAACGGAAGATTAAAATTATAACCTGTAGTAAAGTAAATTAATGCCGTGGATCAAAGCAATGTCAAGGAATTCGAAGCAGGCTATGGATGAATATGCGGCTAGCCCTAATTAATCAGCCGTACAGAGGACGACGATAGCAGCGTTCCAAATTTCACCGGCGTTGCTGGATAAATTAACGGAAGCCTTTAACATCTGCGAGATTTAACGCGCAAGGAAGACTTAACGGAAGCATTCTAACATCTGCGACATTCAATAACCCGGACTCACTGACTGTTCGCTGTGCACATTAAAGGCCCAATTAATCTTTAAAGGCCCATTTCTTAATTCAACGCCACGTCATTTTCATACCACAACTATTAGATCAGAATTTCAATTTTGGAGAGATTTTTGACATGCCACATAGGATTGATTGTGTCTTAAGTTAGTGAAGATATATAAATAGATAGATAGATGCTTTTACTTTCTATTTAAATTTTTTTATTAAATCTATCAATTGATTAATTTTTCTTTAGTATGCTAAAATATATTAACTAAACTTATGGGTCCTCATTTTAATTTTAAAATATAGAGTAATATTGGAGTTGAGAAATTGTGTAGATTGAATATTTTCATCAAAAATAAAGATAGAGAATCACTTATAAATAGTATGTTTTAATAGTTCAAGTGATATACTAATGTAACTATTATCTATACTACTATATAAACTATTTAACATTCTCTATTCTCTTTAATTTTAAGAGTTCTTAAAATTCAATCAAAATAAAATCTTAACCATTCGTTTAATCTAAATTAATTACATTCAATCAATCTTTAAACATTTTATTATCTCTCTTAATTTACTTTAACTTTTTATTCATTTATAATATACCTATTACACTAACACGTTTTCTCACCAAACACAATTAACCACTAACATTAACATAGTTATCAAAATTTTATTAACTTCTCTATTTATTTCATCAATATATATATTTTTTCTTATTTTAATGACTTTTAGTTTTTTAATTTAATAAAATAGTTAAATGCAAATTAAAGATAAATTTTAAAAAACGGACATGTTGTTGTAAAAAAAATTCATGACATTAGATCGCGCGAATAAAATATAATTACATTTTATAAAGTGACATGTTATAAAACAAAAACTATTTACCACCGCATAATTGCACGATTACGATACTAGTGTATAATTATCTATAAAGATCATTTTCTCTTTAACTTTTCCAAAATAAAATTATTTTAAACTTCTTTTTAAGCATAATTGTAACATAACCACTTAACGTAATCTATATCCTATATAATCCGACGTGGCGGTAGTGACTGATTTCAAGAACTTGAATCAAGATCAATTACAAGGAGTTGGTTTCTGACGTGGCATGCAGAAGAATCGAAGCTTTCTTCCCTGTTCTTAACGGCTGGAATCTCGAACGGCTGGGTATACGAACGGCTGGGTTGAACCTCATTAATTTTGCGGAACCCACAAACTTTGCATCTGGCAATTCAATTTCCGGGAATTCAATGTGAACGACGATGTTTTCGCCAATGATTCCGTCGAGCTTTTAAGACAAAGCGGCATAAATTTCAAGAAAAACGAAAAGGGTATCGATGCTCGGAGATTCAGGAAGCTCTTGATGTCATCAGGGATTGTGTTGAATGACAGTGTGTATCGGGTAACTTTTCACAACGGCTATGATTTTGGCTATCTGTTGAAGGTATTAACCTGCAAGAATCTGCCTGAGACACAAACTGGTTTCTTTCATCTGATCAATATGTACTTCCTAACTTTTATAACATTAAGCATTTGATGAAGTTCTGCAATAGTCTTCATGAAATTCTGCAATCGAAGCTTCCCTGTTCTTCAGTAAATCGAGAATAGCCGAAGCTCTCTTCCGTGTTCTTAGCGGATCAAGCATATTTGTTCTCTATTTCATCAAATCGGGTAAGTTTTTTCCGAACCCTAATGCCTATTCCTTGAATTATGCAGAAAATTAATATTAGTAATTATTATCTATCAGCTTCTTCTGTTATTCAAATCAAACAGAACCTATATTGTTCATACGAGCAATGAAGATTGGCATTATAATGATTTACTACATAGAACTTGCAGGTCATCAAATTTTAAGAAATCATTGTAAACTTGTATCAGATATTCCTTTCATTAGAGGAATTTATGTGTGACTATTTCTCATAGGTACTACACTTTGAACTTTATGATTAAGCAAGATAAAGGCATATTGAGTACCTACTTATTACAATTAGACCTAAATAAGTAAAAACTTATTATCATGTTCAAGAATGTCTATCATGCTTTGGTATCTTAGGTCATTCAACCTGCGCGCATATTTTGGCAGACACTATCAAGTCCAAACTGTAACTTATATTTAGACGAATGTTGCTAAATGTATATGGCATCCATAACTAGCTTGGCTGTCTGTGTGCAATATCTGAACTAGATCAAGCAGCTGGACTGTATTTTGATCTTTTGTCATGGGATTTGTTAGAGTAATAAGCGGAAGCTGGACTGTATTTATGCTGATTAATAGTAGGGTTGTGTGCTAATTAAATAGTGCTTATTTGTTCATTTGCATAGCATCATTTTGTTTTCAAACAGTGCATTATTTGCCAATTATATGATTCAATGATGATGCCAGATGCTATTAATGCAATATTGCTCTGGTGTATTATAAATGATTAATTTGTTACTTGCTTTAATTTGTTAGAGGGGAGGTTCTTGTAAAGATATGCACTTAAACCAACTATTTATATATTATGCACAAATGGTGATTATATTGTATATGTGGTTTTTTAATTTGCTTAATGATTTGCAGAATTCAAAGGGATTGGACATGTAGCCCTGTGCTGATGCCTAGACCAGAAGGGCACAACAAGTCTAGGAGTGTTTGTATTCAATGTTGTAAATTCTAGCTTCATTTTAATTAGTCATACATTTCTAAACATGTTGACTTTCTAATTGGTCCACATTTCAGAACTAAGGATAGAAGCTGGGATTGGTAGCCATGGCAATGGACTCTTCACCTTGATTTTATATTTCATTTATGTATAACCAAGGGTAAAATCATCATTCGACAAAGCACTTTTATAAAGATGGGAATTAAAAGATGGTATTTAAACATTCATTGTAATTTGTTTGGTGCTACTTATTTATCACATAGGCTTAACATGGAAGTTATGCACATTTCTGTTTGTTGTTGATGAGTTTGTTAGCAATCATAAGCTTTAAAGAGTGTTGTATGCCTTACAGATCCATGATCCTATTAACAAAGCTACTCTACATTATCAAGATCTACCTTCTCACAGTCACCGGCCTCCGAACCTATGACTGACCATATATATGCAGTGAACCGTCGGCCTTAACCTCTGTCACAAACCTATATTTGTCGTCATTAAGGCAACCAAGCCATGTATCGAGATGGTGGAATGTGATTGCTACACACGTAAATGGAGAGAAGGATATCGACAAGATTGGTGTGGCAGTGAAGGCCAAGCTAGGCTACAGTGAAAGGGGTGCAGCAGGCCAGTCGTTTCCCTTTGAATGTCCAACTTTATAAGACTATTTGTACAAGTAGTAGTAAATCAACTTTGAAAGAGTGCATTGCTACAAATAAATCCAGGTAATCAAAGTAATGAAGCAGAGATTATAAAATATCTACTATTTTATTGTATATAAATTAAATATTCGTCAAGCAATTATTTGTATTCTGGACTTGATGTGGATAGCATGAACGCCTCTTGTGGTGATGATACATGTGTTGCTTGAATATACATTACTTCCTTTTAATATTTATACGGAAAACAACAAACTACTTATCTCTCATGCTTCCAAATGGATTTATGTTCTTTGGGTTTTGAACACCAGGTGTTCGATGAAATGTTTATGAGTTTCTGTCACTAAAGTAAGGTATGTTTCATCATCCATGTATTGATAAGAAGAAAGTAAATAATTATTCATGGCTCTAACTGAGTACATTTGTAATTTAACTCTCCAATTCATGAATTCATTTCTTTGAAAAAGAATATGAATTGTGTCTGTTGGTGTGTGATTGACTATTTAAACATAGTGATTGATTTTTACATAAACATTAACGTTTAGGTATGTTCTTCTTTTTCTAACCACTTGCAGAGACTGTAAGTTGAACTTTTCTCCCTTATGGCAAAAGAGAGGTACCTCAAATTTATTTAGTGATTTTACAAACATTCTTGAATAGTAATTATTTTGCTTTAAATGAAAGGAATTATGCTTGATCTAATTCCCTGAGTTTCAAGACTTTGTAGCTGCCTTCTGCAAACTTTAGACATCATAGTTGTCATCATTGGAACGCATATATAAGGGTGTGTTATTTTACATGCATATAGTGGGGGCAGCGGTCTTGAGCATTGGATTTATTTTGCTATGAGTATTTCCTTTGATTTCATGGTCCCTGTTCATACTTTCTATTATATCTGAATTGATTACTACTGATTCATAATCTGTTTCTTTCAGCTTTCTCATATTGTTGAGCGCCTTAAGAAGTACTTTGATATTTGTGGTAGTCTAGCAACCTTTATACAGGTAGGCATTTCCATAGTTTCCTATATTACATTGAGAAGTTCATAAAGATTTAGATTAGTAGCTGAAATTTTATATAAATTTAGACAAGAAGAAATGTCATATTTACAATGATATGTAACCATTTTATTTTACTACATTTCTATTATTAGAGCAACTAAGTGAATACTAACTAATTTGTTAAGTCAAACGGGTCGGAAGCTTTGTTGTGTACCATCTAATTTGTATAGCAATATACATTACACCTATTTCTTACTACTTGAACATATTATTTTGTCAATTTAATAATAGTCTAAATGTTTGAATACACACTAAGTTAGGCTTTGGGTGACTTTTAACATGTATGACCATTTGTGTCGTTTTGAGCACTACAAATTAGTGTGTGTATAGCAACTAATTTTCCATTGATGGTGCTTTTAACATGTGTGACCATGGTCTTTTCACAATTGTAGCTAAAGTACTGTTTAACCCTCTTATGTTGTATTTGAAACGTTATTTATTGATTTATTTTTCTTATTTTTTTGATCTATTTGGTTTAAAGTTTGTATAATAAATGTTGACTTGTAACTCTAATACCCACATTGATGTGTATGCTTTCAGAAGCACCTAGAAAGTTGGAGGTGTCTGGCAATGTCTCAGACTTTTGGAAAGTGAAACGTGAAATTAAGGTATTTAACTAACCATTTTATAGTCATATGTCTATAACTGGAATCAAGTCCAATTTTTGTTCATAAACACTTTAACTTTTAATATTTCTTTAGTTTTTCATGAGATAGATATCTCATGGTTTAGGGCATTGATCCTGCATTTATCTTCACTACCATCTCCAATAAATTTCTTAAAGGGGGTGGCTACTTCTTCTATTTGATACCTTGCACGTTGTATATATTCTATTTTTTCCACTTTTAGGTGGTAAGTAATTTCACTGTAGCTATAATAGCTACTACTTTAGATATTGTGCCCGGTTTTATTGTTATTTGTTTTAATACAAGTGTTTTAATCTAAAAAGGTGTTTGCGATTGCGTACTTTAAGCTGTTTGAATACATAAACTACTTTTGGCTTTTTTAAGCTTATCTATACAAATGAATAATATTGTAAACCTATATGTTAACATTCGATTAGCATTATGTTACTCAAAATATAAAGATATAAAATCATATGTCGAAGATCGTATATGTTGGCACGTGTTTACACAGGCTTGAAACCTAGTGTAAGTATTATTGTAAGATAATAGTTTAGTATATAGGGTGGATCGTGTAATATTTACTTATTTAAATTTATAGTGAGTTAAAATGTTTTTGAGTATGATAATGCAAATTAAAATGTTATAGTTGTATATATCATTTTCTTTAATACTGTACTAAATACTCTAAATTATTAACATTAAAATGATCTAAGAACCCTTATATAAATTATGTATGAGAAAGGGGTAATTGTACAAAAATATAACAAACTATACTGATATTGTCATTGTATACAACCAACTTTATTTTCTACCTAAAAATACAAACGTGTTTCGTTTTTGAGTCATTGTATACAACTAGTAACCTGGTCATCAGGTTACCGGTTATTTCTTGAATTTTTTTTATTAGGATATTCATATCTTGTTAGTGTTCTTCAAGGTCTTCTTCAAATTCATCATAAAATAGTTGTTGATGAGGAAACAAATCAAAACAAAATCGATTTTATACAACTAACAAGAATCAAAGCAAAATCGAATAACCAAGAATGAAGCTATGAAGAACAAAATGAAGCAAACCCACATTGATTTGCAAATCTGAACACGAAAATGAAACCATATCTGCAAAATTAAATGTTCCTAAATCTGACTATTTGAAGTGAAAGTCGAACAACCCAGATGGATTAAAGGTTTCTAAATATGACTTTTTGAATGTTACTAAATCTTCTTCAAGACCCACGAATCAGTCAGATGTGTATGAACAATCACAAACCTTACATGACTGAAGGTCGACGGTGACAACGATGGGAAGAAGATTTAGCTTCCATGGTTTCATTTCTTGCGGCACCACTACCTCAAGAGGAACCCTAATCGAACCAGTCTTTAATCTTCATATGTTTATTAGTTAAACCACTAAAAAATGAAAAAAGAAGGTGAAAACCGGATTGTTACCTGGTATTCCAAGTAAATTGCATACAATTAATCAAAATGGTAAGTTAATTGTATTTTTAGGTAGAAAATAAAGTTGGTTGCATAAAATGACAATATCAGCATAGTTTGTTGTATTTTCGTACACTTTGCCCGTATGAGAAATTATACATACAACTAACATTATCTTACTTAGATTATGTTGTGACATATCATATAAATCATTAAACACTCCATGACCTTAATATCTTTAATTTACGTGTTATAAAAGAAAACCATCTGAATTAGATTATGTTATATGTATTAAGTAGTCATTATATATAAGTATAAAATCAATTAAATTAGGTCATGCTAATAAGATATCTTTTCAAGTTTTATACAACTTTATTGGATTTAGGATGAAACTTTTAAGCTAGAAATCTTGAGCGTTAATTTTTGGATGGTGCTTAACTCTTATCCAGTTAGCCCTTTCAAGCTTACCATTATATCGTTCTTGTTATTTCGTGCCCCCCGAAGACTATGCTTAACTCTCTTGAATGTGTGAGACATGCTTTCTGTTGGGGTGGTTTGGGAAAGGGTGTTGGGATTTTTTTGTATGGGCGGGTTAAACATATACAATCTTAAGGCTGCCAATTTGGCATTGTTAGAGAAATGGTGGTACAGATTTCTCTACCAGGGGAATGCTATTTGGATTAAAGTAATTACAAGTGTTTATAGGGTGGATGGGCGTTAGATCAAATATTATAAAGGTTCTTTAAGAGTTAATACAACATGGGGCAACATAATTAATGGAGTGTGGTATTAACCACTATGAATCTACCAAAAAGCACTTGAGACATTCTAGATTTTTGTTAGATAGGTTCATTTTTTCCAAGATTGTTTTCTTAATACACACATAAAGAGATTCTGATTTGTGACAAAGACCTTTGGAGGGACAATGGTTGGGCTGGGATTTGGTTTGGAGGAGGGGTTCTAGAGGTAGAAAGGAAAAGGAGTGACAAAGTCTTCAACAACTTATTTCTTCTAGTTCTATTAACTAATTTGAGTAAGCCAGACTCACTTGGATATCGGATTCGGATGGATTTTTTCCGGTCAATAGTCTCAGAAATCGACAATATCACACTTGGAAGTGGAGGAAAATTGGAGGAAACAAAGCGGATCAAATTAGCTTTTAAAAAGTATGCATTTTTGCTTGGAGGAATGCATTAAGAAGGCTACCTGTTTGTCAAGTTCTTGACAACTTTGGTGTGGATTTACACTCTTACCTTGTGTCTCTTATGCGAAGAAATGGTGGAAGTTTTTGGTATTATGTAAAAAAGTGTAGTTGGTGTGGAGAAAGTTGTTGGATTTGTGGGGATTTATTGATTTCAACTTCTTTGTCGTCTCCGGCTTGTTAAAATTTAACCTTCAGGTATTAGTACTCTTGCTCATACAGTTTTTCATGATCCATCGTGGATCTTTGCTTATTTAATTTGGACAAGAAGAAACAAAAAAATAAATATGTGCATATCCAAAAGATTCTGTGGATCCATTTCTTGATTCCCAACTACAACGTCTATGCGCATTTGGACTAGAAGTCTAGAATAAAGGATAAAAAGATGGATTAGTTGACTTGGTGTTGCTTCCCTACCCAGTTTTGATCGATCTTGTTTTAGTTTAAGACGATATTTTGTTATCCAAATTCTAGTTCTTTTTAGCTATAGAGTCCATTTGTGTTTAAATAAGATTTGTTTGCTTTCCCCCAAAAAAAAATTTACAGCTTATATTTTTTTATGGTTTTATATTTCAATGAAAGTGTAAATATTCTATTGTACTAAACATATATGATTTCCCTGGAATGAATTTATTAGTGAATCATAAAGGGTACACTCCCTCAATGTTTAATGAAGAGCAAGAACCTGTGTGTGTTGGGGAAAATGAAATCCTTATATAACCCTTTATTCACAATCTTCACTGGCTTCTAAACCCTTGAGATCTCAATCGGTGATAGCCCTCACTCAACACTTTTTCAAGTTTTAGCAGTTTCAATTTCCAAATGTTTTCACCTGCAAAACCTCAACAGCCAATCGATTTCCACACACCACAACTTCAAACGAACATGATGATGGATTCCACCTCCACCCCTCACCACCACCACCAAACCCAGATGATCGTAGCTGCTCCGGGCGGTGGCGACACCACCAGCAGCGAAGAGAACACTAACAAGCCCTCCGCTGCCACCGCCGCAGTAGCACCGGCGAAAAAACGAGCTGAGACTTGGGTCAAAGAAGAAACTCGAACCCTAATCATGCTTCGTCATGAGATCGATTCGCTTTTCAACACTTCCAAGTCAAACAAGCACTTGTGGGAACAGATTTCGCTGAAGATGAGAGAAAAGGGTTATGATCGATCGCCAACCATGTGTACGGACAAGTGGAGGAACTTGTTGAAGGAGTTCAAGAAAGCCAAGGAACAGAATAATGGGGTTAATCATAATGGGTATTCAACTAATAATAAGATGCAGTTTTATAAAGAAGTTGAAGAGATTATCAGGGATAGAAACAAAAATTCCAAGGTTGATTCGTTTATGCAGTTTACTGATAAAGGTAAACTCTTCTTCTTCTTTTTCTCCATTCTCTATAGCTCTCATTTAGTTAAAATTGCGTCGTAAAGGGACTACAAGACTTACTATGAAAAATCAAGAGACATAATCAATAATTAGATTATTCGTTAGATTAAGATGGTGGATAATAGCAGCCGGAAATTTAGAATTTATAATTAGAATTCCAGAAAGATCGCACAAAGGAGTGGACTGTGGTGTGGAGTGTAATCTTCTTAGTATTCTCTGTGTACGCTGTATGATTTTCATCTTTAAATAGCAGTTAATTCGGTTAGCATTGTAATTTTTATCACCAGATTGAGTAAGGGTAGGGGTATGATTGTCTATGCATACCTTCCTCATACCCATCTGGGTTGGTTTGTGTGTTGTAGTAGATTGAGTAAGGGTGCATATTCTTTGGGTTGTTTTTCAGTCTTTAGTTTCCTTTTTGTTGATTTAATCACAGTTCATATAATATGAAAGAACATTGAATTTTACGCTCTCGTATAACTTGGTCTCATTACTTCGTGATTCTGAAATCATGTCGTCATCATCCACCAACTTTAATGGTGGAACCACTTATCTATTGCTATCTACATCAATTGTCTCTTTACCACAGTTATCTCCTAAGTATGAGTTTAATCTTGAAAGTGTTAGGAGAATCAAGCTTTAGTACACAAAGAATGATTTGTTGATTCTTTGTTCACCGTTAGTTGATTTGGGACCATCTGTTTTCATGTTCAAAAGTTTTTTAATGGTTTCGACTACTTGACTTGGTTTCTTATCGTAAGGCTTGGTTTAAAAATTAAGCATTATGATACCCAATGCGGTCTGATGCGGCGAGGTAATGCATCATGGGGGTTGATGCGGTCGCATCACCTGCGCCTCGACCGACTGGCACATCAACACATTATTTATAGTTCAGTACTTCAGTATTTGGGCTCCTTTTTAGGCTTTTTAAGTAGTCTTTTTAGTGGTTTTAATTTTGTCTATTTGGGCCGGCCCATACCAGTTAAAACCGTGACCTAATAGCTAATACTCCCTAGGTCCCTTCGATTGGGGAGAGAATATTTGACTGAGGTTGGATTAGTTGGTCACTTGGTCATTTAGTTTAGACTTTAGAGAACTATATGGGGAGAATGTGGGTTGGGTACTATTAGACATTTACTTGTATTCTTCTTGGTGGTAGTTTGTGTATTCTGTTATTCCAGTTCATGAACTTTTTAAGATTCAAATGCCACTTTTTGAACTACTTTATGTTATAACTTATAAATGAGGTAGTTTGATAATTAAGTATTTTTAAGGTAGAAGTTGATATGTAGTATTCTGTTATTCAATTCTACATTTCAATTTATTGACCCATCACGCATCGGTTTCTGGGACCTCTACCGACTTGGACCGCATCACACTTTCTAAAACCAAGTCGTAAGGGTTTTTTGATTCCTTAACTTCAGTCTCCATACAAGTTATTGACCTT